>JAOPHQ010001803.1:0-10000 GCA_030340625.1 Merluccius polli | reverse complement strand
TTTTTCTCTATTCTATTGTCTAGTCTCTATCTCTATTGATATTATTTTATCTCAAGCTAAAAATGAACATATAAAATGATGAGTGTCTGTGTGGGGGAGGGGAGCAGCCTTTAATATGATGAAAATGATTAAAGTAATTAAATCCTTCACCTATCCTTCACCTTTTATTCACATTAACCATTAAATTATATTATTCACCCATATTCAACGGCATGCCAAAAATACACAAATACCCAAACACGCCGATGCCAAAGAAATCCAGAGTTTGCGCATCTATGCGAGTCTGTTATTCTCAAATATTTAAATATATAATCAACATAACTGAAACATAATTGTGATTACTTTAACATGGCCTGCCTGGTCGGCCAACAAAATCATATCATCTCAACTAATAATATTGGAATGTTTGGCTCCCCCTCCTATGCAGCAGCCAGTACACCGGCGTCTCGCTAGCTTTGGCACAGACTCACATTCCTCCGAGGGACGTGTCGTGCACAAATGACATGTTTTACTTGGAACTACATTATATGTACAAATGCTACATTGGCTTTTATTTAAATTAGGTATGATTATCACGTTTGTGTCATTTTGTGTTGTGATTAAGATCTATGGCGTGGGAGGCCGTTGGACAAATATAAGCGATACTGATTTTTCTGCTATTTCTTTTGCTTTCATGCCATTTCAAATAAGTTGCAATTTGTTAGAAGTTGCTTTTTTGGGGGGTGGGGGGTATTTCTGCATGGAAAATCATTTTTAATATCAGTATAAATAAACATGCTTTGCCTTTTCTTTCATGAAACACAGTGTGTGCATCTTACCTGCAGAAGAACATTATTTAATATGTGTGGCAGGGTTCGTCCGGCCACCTAAGTGGCTTTCTTCCTGGGGCCCTCCGACACAGGACACGGGTAGATGTTGTTCAAGATGTTTATTGGAGTTTCAGGCTGTTGGTATTCGCCGAGCTGATGGTACAACTGTCATGGCTGTGGCTCCTCCTCCAGTGTGTGTGTTGATGGCTGGTTTATCCTGGGTGCCATGATTGCTCATGCACCACAGGTGTGCAGCCCCACCCAGCCAGAGTCCAATCAGTGTGACTCAGGCCAGGTGAGGCTGTAAACCAGCCATCAACAACACACACTCCACACACACCTCCACAGTATGCATGACAGGTAAATACAGATAGCAGAAGTAATTCATATGCTTTGTTTGATTTGTTTTGGAATCACCTTGTGCATCGTGTGTGTCTCGTTACATAGGTCCATTTTAGAGGTATTTCAGATACCGAGAACACGGTACTCAGAACATGTTAAGAATCGGGCTTCTTCATTGGTTCTCATGATGCGCCTGCATGTTGTGATGGCCTGCGTGCGGGAGAGAGGTAGGTCTACTTCTGTTTTTTCGATGTTTGTTAACGTTTTAATGATTCAGGTTGCGTTTTAATGATTAGGGTTAGGGTTAGGGTTAGGGAAATGTCCCGGCTACGCTATGACTGTAGGAAACGGAAATAGCATGCTTCAAGGATCGAACCAATCAGGGAGCGAATTCTTGCATACTAATTAGGTAAGTTATCGTGTTCTCGCCATAGAACACGGCTTCATCCATAGCTCCCATTTTAGGTTGCAGACACAACAAAGGGATTGTGCATGCTAGGTATATTCCCTGCTTGTCCACTATGTGTGCTAGCCTTTAGCCCTGACATGCAGTCAGTTTTCTGGCACCACCCAGTTCAAACCAGACGTACAATTTTCCCATGTGGATCAAACCTGCCCGACTGTGATGTATTTATTAATATAAACGTTTTTATGAATCAAACCTTTAAGGGATATTATTAGTTACAATCAAGGAGCCCCATCTGCTGCTGTGCAGCATTCAGGTTGTCAAACCCAGGGGCGAAATTCCCAGGGGGGACCGGGGGATGAAACCCACCAATGTTCAAAGAGCTAATTTGCACCCTCCAATATTTCAGCATAACGTCCAGCAACTTTGATTTGTGGATGAAGTGACATTCGGCCGCATCCGCCGGCCGTTTCTTTTACATGGTTGGCTCAAAGTTAACAAAGGGTTTGGGGAGTGCGGGGAAGACCCCACACTCTCGACACGGTGGCCTCCCCCACCCCCCCAATATGTTACTCACTATTTCGATGTTGAACGTTGCCGTTGAGTACGTAGATCAAACCTTCCTTTCAAACAACCAGATCCCCGACTGTGATATATTTATTAATATAAACTTGTTTTATGAATCAAACTTTAAAGGGATATTACAGTTACATTCAAGGACCTCCATCTGCTGCTGCGTAGCATTCAGGCTGTCAAACTGTCAACACTGTTCAGGATGTCAACACTGTTCAGGCTGTCAAACCTGACATAATATCTATGCTGCAGTATGCTGTTTTACCTGTCCTGCTGTTCAATATTACAAGGCAGATTGTTCCTATGCTTCCCTTATTCACACAGAACTGCAATATGACATCACACTTAAGTCAAGCCCTGAGAGTCAAGCCCTCGGAAAATGTTTTTCTATTTTTGGTGGGTTTTTGTATCTGCCACTTCTGTTTAATCCAGTGGAAAGGATCAGGTTGAGAAATGGAATTTAAAATGAGGATGTGTTGCGGAGAATATATATATATATATAGAGAGAGAGAGAGAGAGAGAGAGAGAGAGAGAGAGAGAGAGAGAGAGAGAGAACTGATAGTGAAGGACATTGGAGAGAATGATATGCAACTTATCGCCGTGCTGAGCCAGCAACACTCTCCAAAGTTAAAGCCTCTATGCGCCTGACACGACAGAAGCCACTGTAGCCTCTGACACGTATAGGGACTAAAATAGACACAACACACATATGCATGCACACACACACACACACCTCTTGGTTACGCGACATGTCCACGTGTGCCCTTTGTCCTACAAAACCAAAAAAGACATGTGTTTACCCTTAAAGACACACCACATCTTTAATCTTATACTGTACACTGTTTGAATGCAGTTTTGCTGGGGCATTTACTTTGAAAAGTACCTGCCCGATCCTAGCCACTCATTTAAACAGATGCCACATCACATACAGTAAAGTAGACTGAGCATAAATGCGATTTATACACAAAACTTCAGTGAAGGTTGTAAGGGTAAGTCATTCAACACAATGACACACAGTGTGTTGTCACTCAGCAAACAGATACAAGCAGATGTCACAGCACTTTGTAGCTAACGTTGTTAGTCACCGTCCCAGATGTGATGAAAAAAAAATCCCTCCTGCACAGCGTTCCTCACAACCTGGGTAACTCGATTATCTCTCGCTGAGCCCAGCAGCACCGCCGCTGCCACTGCCACCGCTACGCCGCGGCACGTCGGCCCCAGATGGGGGGGGGCAAGCGTGGCTACGTCCAAGACGAGCGCGCATAGCATGGACAAATTAGTGAGGTGAGTCATGGCGAAGCGGTGGTGGAGGACGGTGAAGAGTAGAGGCTGAAGGGGTGCGTGGGTTTATTTTCTCAACTGCTTTATTCCCCAGTTCCCTGTGGGGGGTACAGCTTCAACAAGTCACTGGTTTCCCACAAGGTCACGCACTGCGTTCACACGCACCGTCCCCCGCACACTTTCTCAAATGATTTCCCCTTTTACCATTTTTAAAAGTGCACACCATACAGCTCAATTATAAGTACGGGCACCTAGCAGTGTTCGCTCGATTGAAGCCGACATTTTCTATTCTCCGTTTAATAATTGATTGCCCTATTTGGAGAGCACAGAAATGTGGGATCATTTTGATTGCCGAAAGCTACACCTGAGTGTGTGATGGTATTTATGTGGTTCTGTTAATAAAATATGTGTAAAATTGTATGGTGCAGTGGGTAGTCTGTGCGGTGGGTAGTCTGCTGAAAGAGAACGATCTGCTCATCGCTTATTAAAAATGAATTCAATGTCAAATCCAATTGTTCAATCTTCATATGTTATATATTAAACATTTGTTTTAACATACACTTTTGAGTGGTAATACGAATGTAGCTCCAGACACAGGGATCCGATTATTTGATGCAATCAAAAACCAAAGTGGAGAAACTTAAAACCAGTTCAGAGACGGAGACACATTCAACACATTATCCCCGGAAAATTCCTGAAAATATTCAGCGGATGTTGAGTGCAGGTTCATCCATTCTGTGTTTGCTGAATAAAAGTAGGGGGGAGGATAAGGAGAGGAAAAGGTAGAGGAAATTGTGGGTACTTTCTGTGCAGAGGCATTTCTGAAGCAAACTTATTCTGGGGAACTACTATTTTAATGTCCACCCTGGTATTTCAGAAGTGTATGTGACCGGCCGTTGCCTGGAAATACCTTCCCTCGAGAAATGACCATCAATCTTCTCCCAACAAAGAAATACATAGGCTATATCCAGCGGTGACTCATTCGCAAACCATGACAAAATGAATTGAGTGATTGCGCGAGTGAGTTCCAGGCAAATAAAAAGGCAACTAATAGCGATAATACAGGTCACGCTGACTCTGGCATTGAAGCAGTGCATTTCTAATGCCTTAGGTGCATGTAAGTGTCTGGTCCCCATGTGTCAATGGTTCCTCATTTTAGTGAATTCCTTCATATGCTGGGACATTTTTTGGTTTGTTTTGTTACGTTTTGTTCGTCTCTTTTTATACAGACTGGAACGTCAGCCTCGCCAGGCATGTCATTATAGCGCTGCCCATTATACGATGCCATTTCAGAAACGCCGGTCAGGAGAAGAACCTTAATTGGGAACATGGAGATGGAGATCTTCAAATGCCACACACACACACATGCATGCGCGCACACACACTCACTCACACAAACACCCACTCAGACTCACAACACTACACAACACAACACAGGAAAAATTAGCTTTTGAATGCCATTAGGTCTTATGGAAAAATGTCAACGTTGGTTTTGCATGGAATATATCCGACGCCGTTGTTTTACCCGTATCTACTACAAATCCTTTTGATACCACTCATCGGTTCATCACAGATGCATCATATGTTGCGTTTTAAATGTCTCAATAACCACTACCGAGTTGCCATCATTAGGTGCACCTTAATGGTGTGACAAAAAAGGTCCTTCGTAAAAACACATTTACATCATCTGCACAATATTCCATAGATTGAATAGTAGTGTAAGAGGTTGAGGTCCACAGCGATTGCTAAGCAACCGCTGGCAGCAAGCAGCATCCTCAACAATGTCATGTTAATCTGTGTCATTATGCACATCGCCGCAGTACACGGTAGCGGCCGCCTGAACCTTAACATTCACACCACACGCATGCACATGCACATACATGCACACACGTGCGCGCGCACACAGACACACACACACACTCAAAAACACACACACAAGCACACACAAAATATAGGTATGCTTGAGGGAGCGACATCTGTCCAAGTGGATTCCATCCAAAATCCTACCATGCGACATTTTGGTTGGCGTCTCCTTCTGGTATTAGCCAACCACAACAAACGGTGGGTAGCAATGGCAGACACAACAGCACACCGCAGTAGGATGCCTGTTCCTTTGTTATTACATGATAATTACAATCTGTTAAGGCTTTAGTTTTGCGGGGGGGGCGGGGGGGGGGGGGGGGGGGGGCTGCAGGGTTTGCAGGTGGCAGCAGTTATGGGTAACACTTTATAGCGGCAGCTGTACACAAAATGAATCCCATCCCCTGTCTTTTGTTTTTTGCAACAGCGGCCATGTGCAACAGCATTCAACGACGCTCCGAGTTGGTGACGTGTGTGTTGGGGGAGGGGGGGGGGGGGGGTTTCTGTACTCATGACTTTTCTGTACTTGCGTCCGATTAAGTGCTCGCCATGATGCACCACACAGTTGGATGACCTGTGACACCAGCAGGCGACTAAAAGGACAACATGTTCCATCTGGAATGAAGTGGGGAAGGGAAGAGAAAAAGTCAAACCAAAAACCAGCTACGTTTATTTCCACTTCCTTCCTTGGTTTGTTATTTCTTTGGGGGCATATCATTGCCAGACAATCAACTCACCCATTGTTTGGTGGTTCAAAATTGGTGGTCGAAACTCTACATTTATAAAACTGTATTCATATAGCTGATTTGACAATATCAAAGGGCTTCTGTTGCCCACATTCAGATGTAAATTATGGCTTGGATTGTGCAAAGAAAACCTCCATGCTTCTTTAGCTAATGATGTCAATTATGGGTAGTGGTAGGTACAAAAACAGTGAGTGAAGACAGGAGCTAAGAAGAAAGTCAAACAAAGCCACTACTTTGTTTCGCTTGTTATGTCTGTCCATATATGGCACCCATTGTACTCCTAACCATCCCTGGAAGGAGCGATCCCTCTTTCTGCATTCCTTCTCAAGGTTTCTTCCTGGATAATTAAGGGAGGTTGTCTGTGCCCTTTAGGGGGTTTAGGGTTAGGGGTTGTCATGTAAGTGTGGCCTGTGAAGCCCTTTGAGACTGGAATTACGATTAAAGACTACATAAATCAAATGGACTTCCTTCCTCCCGGAGTGACTTCTCTAGCTGACTGAAATAGAGTCTAGCAGTGTTCAGCCAGTGTTTCCTCCACAGTTACACATGTGTTACAGTCCACAGTGTGCTACTGTAGGTCTAGAAGGGAAGCAGTAGTAAAAGTAGCAGTACAAGTTGCATAACAATGGAAGCAGCGGTGGGTGAGCCGGAATCGGCCTGTAGCTCATGTGAGGTGTGCAGCAGTGCAGGCCGATCTAGAGGGTCTTCATAGGGCAGATTTCACGTCAGAAAATCCAAAGGGGACAGGCTGATGGACTATGGATGATAAGTCATCCCGCAACAGAAAGGGATGTGATGTTGAATTCGGGGGGGCGGGGGGAGTGATTTAAACACGGCCCCAGAGAGAGACAGCACCAAGATGAGATAGAGAGTGATGGACATAGCGTGTGTGTAGGACGACCTTGCAGAAGGGGGGGAGTTGGCTAATGCGATCAAGACAAGCACCTCTAACTCTATTAAGAGATGGACAGATGCTCCTGGCTGAATATGACAAGATGTCGGCCAAACAAGACGGAGTAAAAGTAGGTTTGAAAACAATATGCAAACTCCATTCCCCTGATTACCTTATGAAAACAGTCCCCCCCCCCCCCTGATAAGAGAAAGGTCTGACGCCCGCTGGTTTGCTTGTAACTTTGTATGAAAACACAGCTCCTGAGGACCGGAGGGTCCACAGTGGGGGGTCTTGGGGTGATGGTTTGTTACACAGAACCATCTGACAATTTGTGTTTGGAAACTGTTTGGAAAAAGGCAGGCAAATAATTGGCAGGTGATTGGATAAATCACAGGCTTACTTCAACCAATCAGATCAACAGCCCATATGATGGGCGAGCAAACTCTTGCCAAAGCCAGTCGGGAGATAAGCAAAAACATCTTTTCCATTTGAGAAAAGCCTTAGTGCCGTTCTTTGCTCTTCTTCCAATGAGAGATGAATGATGTCCTGTCTAACTCAACTGGTAGAGCGTGACATTAGCGTTGCCAAGGTTAGGGGTTCGATTCCCTCTGCGACCAACCACGCTGGAAAATGTGTGCACTCAATTATTATTGTTGTATTGGTTAAAAGTGTTCACCAAATGGCATATCATATTAACGAAGAAATACTCTCCATTTCAGATATAACTGATGCTATAGCAGCTTTTACGCTAACCCCTTACGGAGCCGCCATTGTTGTTTTCGAACCAACAGTCGCTTCCTGCTGTCGTCACACCAAAACCACGCCCATAGCTGCCAGTAGTTCCTCAAAGGATGTTGATTGGTCCGAACCACTGTGGTTCAGTCACAAGCGCATACTTTAAGCCTGGCAAGATGGATTCTCGCGCAATGTCGCGAATCCAGATGCCTCACAAGGAAAGGATACAAGGTCAGCTAAGCATAAGACCTGCTTCTCTGTGTGGGAGTTAATGAGCCAGCATCTTACATCTGATCCAGCATCAATTGGCGGGAAGAAGGGAAGAAGAAAGTATCGGGGGCAATATGTTCAACTTTTCGAGTATTTTTGCAGAGGCTGTAGGCTTTTTTCGGGGCTGGGGCTTGGGATGACGATGGGACCATTGCAGCTTCAAGCTGATGAAAGAGAAACGTCTCTACGAGAATCACTGCACTTTTTGTAGAGAAATGGATCTGAATGCTAAATGGATATGTAAATGTGTAAATTTAAAGTAGATCCTTCAAGTAGTGGTCTATGTGGGGTACAGCCAATAACTTTTGATGTGAATATTGAATGAATGAATAATTAAAAACATACTAAAATCTTAAAAATATAGAAGATTTTTAGAAAAAGTTTCAATATATAAAGGAAAGTCAAATAAAGCACAAAATCAAAACTAAGTAAAAATAAGTAATAAGTAAGAATGCTAAATAAATTATTCACGTGGTTGCAGCCTTCTTTGATTAAATGCCAGGGAAGATAATTTATCAGCCACTAAAAGCCATGGTGTGGATACATTGATTAGGAGCAATAGCCTTTGTCTCTATGAACCAGAAAGGGAGAAGATGTGCAAGGTGTGAAACTGACACATATAATGAATCCATTTATAAAAATGTCTTATTTAAATCAACATCTGCTAATGCATGCGGCAGCTCTGTAATTGGTTTTGCAGCCATATGCCTTTTTTCAAAGAGGGTACAGAGTTGTTTTTCTCTATGCCTACTATGTGGTTGTTGCTGCCATGTCATAATAATTTCACTGTTCAGAATGACCCTGTGATTTACTGTACATTTGATAAATAAAACACTTTGACTTTGATAGTCCAATCTGTATGACAGTATGCCTTCAGTTAAGATATAGTGTTGATGCTTCCTAAAACAAACAAACAAGCAAGGACACATTCAAGCAACTGCATGCAAGTAAACAACATCCAATGTCATGTTGTATACAGTATATGATTGGTGTTTTTTCGGTGGATTGTATCAATCGAAAGGCAGTACTTGATCGCTAATTGTGGAAAACGATTTGCCACCCGCTGTGAATAGAAAATCAGGTCTTCATCTGACAGGAACAGGAAGCAAAAACAACAGCAAAGATGGATGTCCTGTTGCTTTACCTATATCACCTTCTCCGCCCAAGCTACCCACTGTCCCCCCCCCCACCCCGCCTCACACACCACACACACACACACACGCTCAAACTCTCTCACACACACCACACATGCACACACTCACACAGACACACAGACACTCTCACTCACACATGCAAAACACACACCCAGGGAAGGTTCTCCGAGCTTCAATTCAAGCTTCCAAGCGGAGCGGAAAATACAACCCCCCCCCCCTTGCCGGCATGCACGCAGCATGTGTAAGGTTAAGGAAATGTGCTTATAATGGAGGATCGTTACAACCACCAAATGGCCACGGATGAAAGTAGAAGTCATGCAGATGTACACTTTGATTGCCTGGCGTCCATTGAGAATACCAGATACGTAACCACCAGAAATCTATAAACACTGTGGTGTTGATGGCCGCTCACATACACCATTATTTGCTCACTTTATTTCTCAGCGCCTAAGAGTGTGACTTTGTTTTCTTTGGGCTATTAAATTCACCGGACTGCAAAAAAATAAAAACAACCTTACCACCCCTACCCTGCCGGAAAGTGTCTGTATAGTATGTTATCTGGCATTAGTTGTATTATTATTATTATTATTATTATTATTATTATTATTATTATTATATCTTTTTTGCTATTATTATTATCCCAAAAATGCTTTCTCATCGTGCTTTATTATTTGGCGGGGGTTACAATATTTACCAATAGTTAAAATATACTGTCTGGCAATTTGGTCCATTCCCTTGTCTAGCCACTTAGGACAAGTGAAACGTGAAGCGCCGAAATACGATATCCCTTAGTTGCTATACTCTTCCACCTTGACAAGCGCCACCAAGGAGACACACACACACAGGGAAAGAGAGGGGGAGTGAAAGAGAGGGAAAAGTCAAGTGTAGGAAAAGAAATTAGGGGCTAGGGGTTCTTGTGAAGCTCAGCGCGA
>JAOPHQ010001802.1:35000-55000 GCA_030340625.1 Merluccius polli | reverse complement strand
GGCGGTTTTCGACTGGTCTAGCATCAGGACCCCACATGTAGTCGTTAAGTCACGACACAAAAATGTATGTACCAATGTTGCAGTAATCAACAATGCCTCCATGTACTGTTGAAAACACGGAGCGAACAGAAAACTGCAACAATTGGGGCTAAACTCAATTAAATCGTAAGCCATTGAAACATGAATTAACATTGAAACGTTAGTTAATGCATGGGCTTCTTTCTAAAGATTAAGGTTTGGCATATGCTCTGCAACCCCACTCAAAATGCCCTCGCAAGCCACAACCCACCAATTGAGAATCGCTGAGGACAATACCGGTCTGGGCGAGCTTGACCGTCTCTCCTGGTTTCATTAAAACATCTGTTACCAATATCATTTGGCACAATTACTACTGTGTACCGCCAAAGAGCATTTAGTGGGAGCGCGCCTGCCACCAATGCAGACAATGGCGATACAGCACTTCTGTCTTTTGGAAGCAGTGTGTGTCCATCGGTACATAGTTTGTGGACAGCGAAGCGCCAGACATACACAAAATGTTTTATCACAAAGACAAAAGTGCTATATTGCCATTGTCTGCATCTGTGGCAGGCGCACACAATGCTTTGCTCACCGAGACTGGTGTTGTCCTTTAATGTGGACTCATACTGTGGACTCATCATACTTTATACTAAAAGGAGTTAACCCTCTGAGCTGAACATGCATCAGCTGCAGATCACGCCGGCAAATTGCAAATATTAAACATTGTCACTTTGTATTTATTGAGCGCATTTTGCAAGGGTTTTTTTTGGAGCTGTATTTCATAATATATTGCATTTGGTGGATGCTTCATAATAACCTTGACTTTTAATTTTGTAATATATTTAACGATTTGAATTTATGTCGCCAAGGGCTTTAAATCAACAAGTAAACAAACACGTTTAGCTACTTATTATTTTTTAGAGAATGTGTTGAGTACAAATGAGTACAAATAGGACGAATATATTAACGTTTTTTTTTTTTCCTCCAGTGATGAACTCAAAAGTGTGAACAAGAAAAACATTGAACAAATAGGTATACTTTAACAGTTGAGTGATGGGGTGACATTATGCAATTGTATTTATTTAAGGACCATTTTAGAAGTGTGTTGTTCCCCCCGAACAACAAACTTCTAAAATGGTCCTTAAATAAATACAATTGCCAGTGGAAATCTGATTCCACATCTATGTCCATTTTTGTAATTTCCCTTTGGGCCCATCTTGGTTAAAATAGCCTTGACATTGACAGCAATGCTTGGTGAATTGAGTGCTATTATGGTTAGTTGTGCGCACACACACACAAAGGTCAAAAGGGTCACAACTACGCCTCATTGTGGATGTGTATTGATTTAAATCCATGTAAAATTTGGTGTTTAAGTTTTCATAACGCCGCATTTTACGCCGTTGTATTTTTTTACGGCGTGAAATGCATCGTTTTAGTGGTTAAAAACGCTCTTTTACTGTTGTGGTGCCAACAACGCCGTCCAATTTGAATATGAGCTGCCTTTTCATTTTCTCAGCCAGTGATTTTAAAACTTTCTACACCCAATCAATGGTAACCAAATTCAGACCACGACAGTCCACAGTGACATGACTGCATGTCCATCAAAATGTGTGTCCACTCGGTGGCATCTGAATATTTTAAACAGAAAATCCACATTCAATTAAACGATTAAACCCATATTATGAGAGGTTCATTACTGCCAATATTACGGTGCTCTTGTGCATTGAAGACCTGCTCGGCGAGGCTGCACATTCAGCTCTTATGAAGACCTGCTCCAGGAGGGTGTTCATTTAGCTCTTATGAAGACCTGCTCGGGGAGGCTGCTCATTCGTGATGAAGCTTGTGTGCTTGCAGAATGTGAATTTGTCTACATAGTTTTCACCCCAATTGGTTTCCAAATTAGTGGACTGTTAGTGGACTTAATAGATTATTTGAATACCAATTGCATCAATGGCATCATCACAAGATCCTGCTTTCACGGTGTTTGATAAGACAAAAAATATGTGTTAATGAAATTTCTATTAACATCAGTGGCGGCCGGCCCAGACACATAGGGGTGTCTGGGGCGGCACCTTGGCTATGATTGGCTACCCCCCCCCCCCCCCCCCCCCCCCCCCCCACCAAAAAAAAAGAAGTTTTATTTTTATTTTTATTTAACACAACTTTTATTTTGTGTTGAAAACGCCCTTAAAAGTGTTTTGTTGTGTGTGGGTGTTACCATTTAATCATGCAAAAGATAGTGGTTCTACATCAAGCCCATACAGGGCTTGGGACAACTATTGCATGGCCACGCTACAGCGCTACCTGAGTTGTGATTGGCTGCCTGCCCCTGCTGTCACAGCAGCGCTCAACACTTCGGTGCCTGTGCCTCTGGCATCAGCAAACTGTGTTGAAAGTCTGCCTTTCGTCTACTTTCTCAAGAATTTCTCTCAGAGAAAAACTTTTGGTCAAAGAGCGTCTCGTTCAGAGACTCTGCCCACTCTGGCACTCTCTGTCAGCGGTCTCCAGCGGTGCTGTCTCTGGTGCTGAAGTCGGACCTAGCTGCACTGTATATTTTGCTGCTTGTTAGCCAGAAATCAACCATTTAACAGGGTAGACCAGAAACCGGAACCGTTGTTTCAGCTCGAATCGAAACAAATAATGTGTTTTTGGGCTATGAGTTCTAGGATGGAGGCGGGAGACCTCGCCTGCCACGTTGTTTTGTTAATATAGTGAGTTTTATATCTACGTGCGTAAACATGAGTGAATGGGGAAACCAAAGAAAGTAAATCCTAATATACCATAAAGATTTGTATGTTGACAAAATGGAAATAATTGATCAATCTTTTTGTTATAGTATGCATTAGCCTATTTAATATGGACTATGGGAACTCGCCGTTTCATAGGTCTACTTATTATATCCATGTTGAAGCATTCTACGTGCATACCGTAGGCCTATCTGGGTTTTATCTGCGTTTAATGCATATTAAATGGTAAATGGACTGCATTTATATAGCGCTTTCTCAGAGGTATGACCACTCCAAAGCGCTTTACAACTGTTGCCTCACATTCACCCATTCATACACACATTCAGTGGTTAAATTGGGCCGGGGCTAGCCGGGGCTCAGCCCCGGCACATAGCCTAAGCCTGCCTGCAGTCAGTTGCGTACTGGAAATGTCACATAACATTTGATGAAAGTAATGCTTTGGATGAAAGTAATGCTTTTGAAAATATGATATTTCCGACAATAAATGAACGTTTTTCAAATGGAATTTCTATTTGGCTCAGCGGAGCTGAGATGAGAACAATCGGAACACGAGTAGCCTACCGCGGTGAAGTTAGTTTCAGGTTGGATATTCGACGGATATTCAGTCCAGTTCCAGCCGCGACTTCACGGAGGTTTGCCCGGCAATAGCAGCAGGAGAACGGTTCGCGCACCTCGCAGAGCCTCGCGGTGAATCGCTGGAAACTGATTTAGGGACCGTCAATAAATTACTTCACGTAAATATATCAATACAAAATACTTGCAGTTTTTCCAATAGTTTCCATGTCATGTGACCCAGTGACTCCAAACCAGTATCTAATTGTATTATTAAACCCGAAGAATAAGACACACCACTTTTTATGGTATTTTAGTGCTTCCTCTATTTTATATGAATGTTAATATGCAGGAATTATCATATTTCTTTCAATAGCTTCCATGCCATGTGACCCAGTGACTCCAAACCAGTATCCAATTGTAAAAGTAAACCCTAAGAATAAGACACACCACTTTTCTTGGTATTTTAGTGCTTCTTCTATTTTATATGAATATTAATATTCAGAAATGATACTGTTCTTTCAATAGCTTCCATGCCATGTGACCCAGTGACTCCAAACCAGTATCCAATTGTAAATCTAAAGCCTAAGAATAAGACACACCACTTTGTATTGTATTTTAGTGCTTCCTCTATTTTATATGAATGTTAATATTCATAACAAGGTTATAATGTGTAATCAAGTGATGGCTGATTAACAGTAGCCTAATGTAAATGCTACATGCCCTAATACCTGTTGATGCTAAAACAATGCACAGTATAGGCGCTAAACCTTGCAGTTTTGCACATATCATGTAAGACTCAATTTCTCCATTTCTTTGCACAAAACTCTCCAGAAAGTGCCATTTAATGGTTTATTTTTCAAAATGTTCTCCCGGGGGGGCATACCCCCGGACCCCCCTAGGTAGAGCCCCCCCACATAACAAATCCCAATTTAACCCCTGCACACATTCATACTCCGACGGCGGGTCAGCCATGCAAGGCGACAGCCAGCTCGCCGGGAGCAGTTAGGGTTAGGTGTCTTGCTCAGGGACACCTCGGCACTTAGCTAGGAGTAGCCGGGAAGCGAACTAGCAACCTTCCGATTACTAGGCAACCCGCTCTACCTCCTGCGCCACTGCCGCCCAGACTAGGGCTACTACCAGAGTAGCCTCAATTTTCAGTCTCTCTCATGACACTTTCTACCGGCCTGAATGCAGATTTTCTGTCAGTTAGGGCCCCTAAAGTATTTGGATGCAACCTATTGGACACACATTTTAATGTACAGGCAGTCATGTATGCCTAGTAGGAGACAAAGGCCGCATTCATGTGAACAAAACATCCTTTAACAATCGTCTGGGTAACACTTTACAATAAGGTACGCAAAACGTGGGTAGTTACTGAGCAACAAATGAGTAACGAATGATGAACGACCAGGGCCCTAACTGGGGCCCTAGCGGGGCCCTAACGGGGCCATAACAGTGCCCTAAGTGACAGTTACTCAGTAACTACTGAGGAGTTACTGGTAAACAGACTAGGGGACTACTGTATGTGTTACTGAGCAACGAATGATGAACAACCAGGGCCCTAACTGGGGCCCTAACTGGGGCCCTAACAGGGCCATAAGTGACAGTTACTCAGTAACTACTGAGGAATTACTGGTAAACAGACTAGGGGACTACTGTATTCATTACTGAGTAACTGTCACTTAGGGTCCCGTTAGGGCCCCAGTTAGGGCCCTGGTCGTTCATCATTCGTTACTCATTCGTTCCTCAGTAACTACCTACGTTTTGCGTACCTTATTGTAAAGTGTTACCAGATAGGCTGAAATATGGGTCCATATGCTACTTTCCTAGAACTAAAGGGAGAAAAAGCGTGATGATCTAAGTGAAAATAATGTTTAGCCTACAGTTGATTACTGAAATTAACATGGATTAAACACCCGATATAGCCATCATAGTGTAGTGAAGTGACTACATAGCGGCGAACGATAGAAAGATCAGCAATGGACTGGTGTGGTCTGACTTTGGTTACCATTGATTGTGTGAATACATTTTGATTCATTTTCAAACTTTATTCACACAATCAATGTGTCTACAATACAGCGTAGCTGTGACCCTTTTGGCCTTTCATACACACACACACACACAACCGGGGGGTAAGTCATCTCTTCATTGTGCACCTGTTTGCCCACATGTTTCTAAAGTTTCCCTCCATATCCTTCTCTTTATTCTGATACCTCTCACAAGTTCCTGATCGTGTACGTCCATGCGGTACACAGCGTACACTCCCCTCTCACCGATCACCATCTTCATGCTTGTCTCCTCGGGAGCAAGTTAATGTATCGCCCTCTTTGTCTTCATTACTCACTTACTGTACCTTTACTCCATCACCCCCCCCATACACACCCACACACCCACTGTCCTTGCCTCTTTTGTATCTGCCGTCTCCCCCCATGAGCCCGCAGTCCATTTAACTGTCATGTCCCCCATGCATTCAGTCATTTCCAGTCAAATGACAAGACTAATGACATGTAGCCGTGCCTTTTAAAAGGAACTATCTCTGAGCACCAGAAAGAGAGAGAAATAAAGATTGCATGAACAATTGTAATAGGATAGAAATTGGGAAATCGATTTTAATTAGATTTCTATGTGGGTCCCTCCAATAAAGTATCTATTTCAGAGAAGTACTGGAGTCTTACTGCAAGTTTGCAGACCTACATGCCAAACTTACAGAGGAGAGCAAGACCGTCACACATTCAAACTCTGACTTAAGAATAGATCTGCCGTGACATTGACTTGAAATGTCAAGGCAAGTGAAAATGTGCCATTTCAGTCCCATTGCTTAATTTTCTAGAGACTTGCTTTGCGTGTCTTAGCCGTGTCTGCCTGCCGCCAGAGCGCTGCCACCTATGTTGTGTTGCGTTGCCCCGGGCAACAAGCGAAGTAAGCCCTTTGAGGCTGCTTTTTTTGACGTTTCAAACGTTCATTATCTATTTTGGTCGATGTGCAGGTTGACATGCTCTTAAGGTGAAAAATAAATCCGCCAATTTGAAATGTACTTCCTTTATTTACCGTAATTGTATGAGAGTGGACCCGCAGAGGAACGCGTGCCAGTGAGACCGCGGTGATGTGTGATAATAATTAGGGATGGGAATCGAAAACCGGTTCTTGTTGTGAACCGGTTCCCAGTGTTTCAATTCCTTGGAATCGTTTGCCAATTTTGCAAACGATTCCCTTATCGATTCCAGTGGACGCGAATGACGTCACCACGCACGTTGCCTAGCGACTCCAGTGCAGCCAGCAGTCAACAGTAAACATGGCGCCCAAGTGGTACAAACGCTCCAAAGTTTGGTTACACTTCACAAGAAAAGACGACAACACGGCAACTTGCAATACTTGCAACGTGGATATTTCCTCAAAGGGAGGAAATACTTCCAACATGCAAAAACATTTGCGCACACAGCATGCGATAAGATTCGCGATACGATTTCTGAATGTCGCATTTTCAATGTGCTCCGGACGAACGTCACTGAATCCTTTTTTTCCAAATGAGAATCAATAAGAGAATCGATAAAGAACCGAATCGTTAAGCGGAATCGAAAATGGAATCGGAATCGGAAAAATCGTATTGATTCCCATCCCTAGTGATAACCATTGGATACAGCGAGGTCAGGGGCCCCTTTAAGTGCTCCATCCATGGCTGGCCATCGCCGGCTTTGGCTGATGTCTCGTGGCAATAGCAGAGCGAGTCAGCAACCGAAAAAAACGTATGACCCGACCATAACCCTAACCCTAAAAAAAGAAAAACCTTTTTCTTCAAAATGGACGGTGCTGTTGTTTTTTTGTTTTTTTTGTTAGAATAATTTGTACCAGGTTTGGGAGGAAAAAAAAGCCAAATCAATTAAGTTTTGTTTTTTTTGTTCTTTGAAAAATAGAAAAAAAAATGACTTACGTTTTTGACTAAAGGACTTATGTGGCGGGGCCTTGCAGGAGAAGGTGGGGAGATTGGAGATGTGATCGGCCTGCTAAATTTAGCCTGTGATGCTCGCTGAATATCAAAGAGGTCTTACACGGGACTTAGCTGCACACTGCTGCGTAAGCCTTGCCATGTCTGATCCTGTGTGTGTGTGTGTGTGTGTGTGTTTGTGTGTGGGGATGTCTTGCACACCATGACATATGTGTTTAACATATGTTGCCATTGGAAACAACTAAGGGTGGGTGGGGGTGGGGGGGCTGGGGGTGGGATTCAACATCTAACAAATTACGTTTTTCACTGGGACACAAACACAGACACCTGCACCCCTGTCGCGACTCCCACGGACAGACACACACACACACACACACACACACACACACACACACACACACGCGTACCAATAGACACATGGTAAAATCTGTTTATGCAGAGCTAATGCACTAAGACAGGAGGGAGCGTGGAGCGGGTGTCTAGTGTGAGCTGAAGTGGCAGCTCGGAGGGTTAACAGGCCTCCCTGCCCAGTCAGAGTGACATTGCATCCCTTCTGGTCTCATATCAGATTCCAGGCTTCACCCTGATTGGCCGTGGAGCCCAGACTCAATTTTGAATAACAGGCAACATGTGGATTTGAAAGTCACATTGTGCTTCTTTGTGTGTGTGTGTGTGTGTGTGTGTGTGTGTGGGTGGGTGCTTATGTGTGTGTGTGTGTGTGTGTGGGGGGGGGTGCTTCTGTGTGTGTGTGTGTGTAGGTGTGTGCTATGTGTGTGTGTTTGTGCGCCTGTATTTATTTTTGAGTGTGGTTGTGTGTGTGTGTGTGTGTGTGTGTGTGTGTGTGTGTGTGTGTGTTTTGGTGTGTGTTGGTGTGTGTTTCTCCATACATTTTTCATTGTGTGCCAAGGTAAATTGGGAGATGCTTGTGTAAGCATTTTTTTTGTTTTGTTTTTTGCATGTAGTTACAAGAAAAATCTGACATGTTTTCTTACTACTCCAACTGGAGGAAACCGTAGGCTACTCATGTACTGGGACCTCATGTTTGTATTCATGTGTTGCTGGCCTTTTCCGTCAGTCGGTGGTTGTGCACTGTGGTGAACGCTTGTTTGCCGGTGTGATGCGAGCAGATGTTGTTGTATTTACGAGCAGGAGTATCACTATGCTACATTGCTCTGACAGATTGTATGTATTTGCACAGAAGTCAGTGGAAAATGCTTAAGCTTTGAGAGACTTTGACAAGTGCAATCCTTAACGGCTGCTTTCGCAGACACGCACAGGCACACACACACTCCCCACCCACACACAAACACAAACAAGTGCACACATACATTAATGGATCAGACCCTACATTTTGGTCTGGTGTTAAATAGTGATGTGTTTCTTTTGGTTTGTTTTGTTTTCATTCATGTCTCATGGGGTTGTGTTGGTAAAGGGGAATGACTGAAAGCAGGTAGATAATTGTAGGTAATTGTATGTTCATTTGGCCATGCCCACATTTGAGTTTTGTTTGGAGGCACATCTCCCGAGATGGCCGACTTGTTGTGCACAAAGCACAAGCTAAAGCAACGACTCCGATTAACTTTAAAGGCCTCTAACAAAGGACATTGTAAGGGTGGACCTGTGAGATAAAATACAGTTTTTTCTGATTATTATTGGATATCGCTTTTTGGATTTATATGTTTGGACATTTCCATTAACGGAGTGTCTTTGAGTTTCCACATGGAGGAATGGACTTGAACTTCATCTTGGATGTTTTGCGTGGTAAGAGCAATACATTTATGTCCCTGTTATTTTTTAGAAGTGGAAGATCGACACACACACGTTATGCAATATCTCATAAAGAAATTGCCACGACAACGTGCACATACACACACACACACACACACACACACATACACACACACACACACACACACACACACACACACACAGAACAGGCCCCTTTATCCCTCTGAAGGACAAATCGCCTTATTCAGCATCAGTTAACAGGCGTGTGTGAAAACATTCAAAGCCGAAACATTTAACATCCTCACCCTTGTCTGTTGTGCTCCCCGGAGCCGCTTGTCTCGGGCGTTTGATAAAGCAAACGTGTGAACGTCCGTGACTGAGGGAGCACGCACATTCTCATCAACAATCAAGTGAGACCATGTCCCTCACAGGCAATCAATAGGCCTTCGTCCTCAGACATATCAACACTTGAAAAGGGGCTGGGGCGGGGGCGGGGGGGGGGGGTCGTAATGCCGGATGGGGCTGATGATTAGCAGGACGGAGGCCAGCGGCAAAAGCGTCGTGTTTGGATGTGAATGAACAACCGAAGGTCAATTGTGGCCAGAGCAGTTGACAGTTTGATCTCAGTTTTAAGGAAGTTGTGAGGTCAAATAATATAATGTGAACACATTCTGATATTTTAATTTAATACCTACTGTAGGTATGTTTTAAATTTAGATTTAGGAAAACAGAGGTGAAGTAACGGTAAGTGAACCTGTATTTATCTTGACCTATTTCTATATCCACCCTGTATTTCTTCAACCCCAAGGTCTTGCAGGTTTGTGTAGACTTGTGTAGAACTGTCATGTAACTTTTAATTAGTTAACGTTTAATGTCAGCAGTTGCCCATCTCTATTGATTAATTTATTCATTGTCAGGTCCTGTAAATTGTAATTTCCCACATTTCTTAATCTGTAGCTCTGTCAAATCTGAGATCGTCACACTGAGTTATAAAAAGAAGAGGATGCAGTGATGTAGAGTTTATTCTGAATAAATGCATAGCAAGGCTTCGGGATCAGGGTTTTCCTCTTAATTAGGCAATTCGTCATCCCAATGTATCAGTCTGCAAGTGCAAGGCACGTTACATCCGTCATTGTTTGCACAATACCCGATACAACGAATGAGAGGGAGACAAAATCAGTAGGCAGAATGGAATGGAAAAAGTGAAGATACTCTCGCCACTACCTGCGACTAACATAACCAGCGTACCAGAAAAGGTATGGCACTGGAAAACCAGCATAAATCAGTCGGATTCGAGACGCGTCTACCAGAGCCGAGAGGGTAATAATAACCAAGGTCCATCGGTCACAAACAGTAAGAGGGTGTGTACTGATGCAGAGTTGCTGCCAAAAAAAGTTACAAGCAAAGTTTTGCTAGTATCCACTGGTTCCGGCTGTTGACGTGATGTGAACATGCAAACATCTTGGGGATCATAATCAATAAGAAGCTTACCACTGTTATGCACACACACACAGAGTAGTAGGCTGTTGCAGAAAAACATTGATTTATTTAACATGATGAAGACATGCTTAAATATGTGCTCTTCGATCACTCTGGTGTTCATGATGATTAGCCAGAGTAAAAGAAAACAAAATGAATTAATACAGTGGCAGATGATCTTTAAACACAACCCACACCAATGGCGTAGTTTCCTTTTTGAACTTTCTAAACAGAGATATAGTTGGCTGACTCATGCTCCGTAAATTGACATTTAAGAAGTTTAATTCGGGCTGCATACAAATGTCTCTGGAAGATAAATGTTATGGGGGGAAAAAACAATTTACATGTTTATACAGTTGGCTCTAACAGTTACTCAGAAATTACTTTGACCTGGCCAGGTCGATTTGCCGTCCATGTATGCCTAAATTGAAACCAAATTATATTCTAAAATCACATTTGGATATGTTTAGATAGTTTTGCTTTACTCACCAATTTAAATACATTAGTGATTTTCTATTGATTTGAAATATTCTAATTATATATCAAAAAGTACAAAATAATAATTAGGGAATTTAATGTGTATTGTTCAGGAGTCCCCTTGTTCATGCTGTCAGACCAACACTTAATATCAGCACCAAGCGCACTTGAAGGACAAGTGCGCTTGGTGATATTGGCAAGCGTGCTTCTCTAGTCTATTTGGCCTCGCTCACAGAGGTCTCCTCTTTTGGGGGCCTTTTGGGGCCTTTTTAGCAACTCACAACACTGAATATCGACGCCGGTAGGGAAAGTGGCGTCAAACCAGTCCACGCGAACTGAAAAGCGCCGACATGTCTAGCGATTGATAAATCACCTCCTTTCTCCTTCGGCTGGCTTTTGTTGTTTTTCGGCGTATCCGTGTGGTGGAGAGCGCTGCTGTAGTCGTGGCCCGCAGAAGTACAACAGCTGTCCACAGAAGGCTGCTCCAGCTGAGCTGACAACTGGACCAGCTGTTCCCTCTTGTTCTGTGGAAATTGAGTGTTACCCTCCACATCTAAAAGCACAACAGCGCAAAATGTACCAGTGGTGCTTCATCTGTATTTCTGGAGAAAAACTTTATTATATATTTTTTGCAGCCACGCAGCCAACTGAAAAGGGCATATTTAAACACATCGGATATAAAAAAGTGAATTCGACTGCATAATAGAAATGTGAATGACACAATGTCAAATTGGAAGAGGCAGCTGTGTTGGCCAATCATGTTGCCACGATTTCACGACAGACACGCAATAATACAAGGTTTTGATGGGGTTGTATTGGTTAGTTTGCTATAATAATAATACAATTTTTTATTTAGAAGCGTCTTCCACGCCACTCAAGGACACTTTACAGAGAGTATCAGTTAAAGTCATCAATAAACAACATCAAAACACCAGTAACATACAATAAACAACATTCAAACACAAGTAATCTGAATAAATAAAAAGAGCAAATGAATAAAACTGTGTAGAATGAAGGGAGTGTTAGAGTTAGGGGTGGTGGAGTGAGTAAGCTAGGGTTAATGCTTCTTGTTTGTTAGGGATCTGATTAGTTGATTTTGCGCAACATTAGCCGTAGACAAACTAAATTCATCCAGATTGTGGTAATTATACATACTATAAATCCTTTCTTGGTCGACTTTTTTCATTGACTTGGCTATGTGGTGTGCTCTTAAAAACAGGGTTCTCCACTTTTATTAGTAGACGATAAATGTGTCTAATGGGATACTTTGGTATACTGAAGCCCTGATGTAGTGTGTATAAGTGCTAGGTTCATTCTTTCGCGAATGCCCCTTTCGTTCCTACATCCTCATGGATCTGGTGATATCCATTCAGTGTGTCACAAAACACTGTTCTCGCTGACGTACGATGCAATTTCAACCTGGGTGTACGTGAACCACCGACCGCTATATTCATTTTGTGATATATTTTAAGTTCGTCGGTCAGATATTTTCCTGGTATTATATACGCTGCATATGATTTGTGATACGCAACATGAAATCGTTGAAAAGGCTCGTATACGTTATCAGTAAATAGGTGACTCAACCTCAACAGAAAACGAGACTGTGACATCGAGTAGAGTTCACTTCTCCCAACGTTAATACGAGAAAAACAAACAAGCGGACAATCACAAGACTTCCTGTACAATAATCTATATTTCTCTATAATGGATATTTTACACTGCAGTGGGAACGAACGTGGTAGATAAAATTGCCTTTTGTTTTCTCTGTGCACACGCCAAGCTATCCGCTAATCATAAATCATATACCCGTCTGGGAACATTGATTGATTTCACAGCGGTGAATAAGGGACAGACAAAACCCATCTCTCTCTCTCTCTCTCTGTCTCTCTCTATAGTAGTCCTATGTAGTACAGTGGGACCTTGGGAACATTGTCAATAAAGGTATCGCAAGTTTAATTCTTGAATACACAAATGCACCTTTTATATGCACACACACACAAACAACATTTACCGCCACAGTATACATTTCAGACTTTTGTAGTATGTGCATAATGCCGTCTGATTCACATGCACACATGCTCAGGTTTTCCTTCACGGATAACTTGTCCAGTGTTAGGACCGGCTCGTTTTAGACCATCATTGAGGGAGAGAGGGAGAGTGAGGGAGAGAGAGACTCCTTCAGAGCTTTGTGCTCTTCCATCCAGGTGAGGCCAATCAGGCCAGGTGAGGGTATGCACCTTGTTTGTTTGCGAGTCACCAATAAACGTTGTCGTAGGGCTGCCCCCTAATAGTCGACCAACCCTTAGTCGATCGACGGGGTCTTAGTCGAATAAGTTTTCATTAGTTTGCGCAAAAAGTAAAACATATAAATAACACAAGCATCGCAACCGAATACATCCGTGGTCGCAACGAGCCCTGGTTTAACTCATCACTGGGTCTTTTGTATTTTTTAAGACCAGACAATAGCCGCACATCCCTAGTAACTACGCCCGTGAAGGTGAACCCTCCCGGACGCCGCTATGAACATGAACCGCTCCCCCGAAGGAGCCACACATCCACACACACACCGGACACGAAAATACCAGCAAATATTTTTTCCATTTGCATTTGCTTTTAAATAAAGTTGTGTGCCGTTATACGGTTAAATACGATTATTAAAAGTGTTCAATGTCTCCTTCCTGGTTGACAACCTCCAGAACCGCTTGGTCCATGCCGTTAACAGGCGGCCCACTTCGTGCGTGTGCTTGTAAAAATAATATTTTAAAGGCTGATTATTACGGTATTGTATTATCTGTAAAGAAGCAAAAGGTTAACAGTGTTTCTGTTATAACACTCTCGCCCTAGAACTCAACCATTTTTTGATGCCCCAAAAAATAAATCAAAATAATGACGATTAGTCGACCTTCGGCTTGAAATGGCGACTAAGAGTCGACTAAGAAATTCTTTAGACAGGGGCAGCCCTACGTTGTCACTCCAGTTTCGAAAAGTGCACCAAACACAAGATCCCAAGTCCATACGACGAGTCCATCGACCTTCGTGCTATGCATACTATTATTGATATTTTGGAGACAATGTCAAGAATGACCCTCTCGCCCGCCACCCTACTTCATCTGCTATGGCCGTGCAGTTCAGAGGATGAGATTTGCGCGGGCTGCGCGCAGATGCAGATTAGCAGTTCACTTCTGTGTTTTGGTACAGCAGCTTTCACACCTGATGTGAACCGTAACCAAGTTAATATGAACTCAAGTCCACTTTATCAAGTGGACTCGGGTACGGTACACTTGTGTTCAAACTAATCAAACGAACCGGACTTTGGGGTCAAGTGTACTGGGATGTGGGCCCGGGTCCCTGGTGTGAAAGTGCCTTAACATTTCCTAACGAAGAAAAAAATCATCAAATCCATTCACATCCACACATTTCTGCCAGAACCCCTTCCTTATCTTCTCTATCTTCTCAAAAAAATGCAAATCACTCGCATGGCCTCCTCTCTCTCTCTCTCTCTCTCTCTCTCTCTCTCTCTCTCTCTCTCTCTCTCTCTCTCTCTCTCTCCCCCCCCCCCCCAGCTCCTAGCTCCCAACATTGTCTATATCCCTTCTCACTCCCCTCCCTCTCTCTCTTGATATATATCTGACCTTTGATGTTGTCGGAGCATGTTCAGAACCCCGAAGCCCAATTAAATCTAACAATCCCTCGAGACACCCCCACCCCTCTGCCCTGCGCTCAACCCCCACAATCCCACACAACCTACCTCCTGCTCTTTCTCTCTTCGCTGTGGCACAATACATATTTCTCTACATGGGCGCTATTGTGGGAGGGAGGGAGGTGCGGTTAATACACGGGGGGGGGGGGGGGGTGGGGGTGGGGGTGGGGGGGGCATAGGGCATTGACTAGGCGTGGGGGGGGCATAGGGCATTGACTAGGCGTGCTTCACCCGGCGCACATAGACTACTTCACCCCTTGCACCGTTATCACTTCTTTCGTGGTTCCCCACCCTGGCCAGCGCTGTCCAACACATCAGTGCTGATTAGACTGAACTGTTAGCTATTCATTTCAAACCATTTGACGTAGTGAATTTTGAAGTATGAAGAAAACTGTAAAAGAAAAAATGTCTTTGTGGAGATTTAGTTTCTTCCCTTAGATGTCCCCCTAGATGTTATTCTTGTCTTTTACCTCATTAGCCTTGATTGTGTTCCACCTATGTTGATTGCTATTTGTTTCCTGCTGTGTATTTAAATGCTCAGTTTTGTTTGCTTTTTGTCTGATCACCCCGTCCTGTAGCTTACCCAGTCTAGTAAGTGTCTAAGTTGTCAACTCCCTTTTTTGTTTAACTTTTGATGAAGCTGCCAGTTTTTGCTTGCTGCTTTTGTTCATTTCGCTTGTCTTGAAGAATTTAAGTAAAGACTTTTCTTGTTCAAACAGCCTTTGAGTCTGCACTTGAGTCCCAAACCTGATCCTTACATCTTTATTATTATGACAATAATATTAATATGAAAGAGGCGTAGCTTATGTCATGTGTGCTCATATCAATCCTTCAATAAAAAGTGCAAAATTAAGTCATTAGGCAAATCATAGGATACAAATCTTTGTGTCTCTACTTTGACTTGAGTTTGTTTCTCAAATGGTAATTTTGACCTTTACTTGAGTCATTTGTTATGAGAGTAATTGTAGGCTACTTTTACTCGAGTAAGGATTTTCAGTACTCTACCCGCCACTGCATATAGGCTGTCTCACTTTGTCTCAGTCTCATGCATTGCCTAAAGTGGAACTTTTCTCAGTTGTCTTTCTAATTAAGGCTTTCATCATGGTGGGAACATTGATGACATCCAAAATGTCACTGGGAGCATTCATTATTGCCATGTGGGTGAGTCTCTCCTGTGTCATGTTGTTGTGCCGACAGGTCTTCAGCCTACGCAGGGCTGAGAAAGAGCACTCCGATTCCACGACAGATTGGGAGTGACCGGCATAGCTTTATGAGCCTTTCCACCTCCGACAGCATGCTTCAGGTTTGTGGCTGCAGGTCCTGGAGGATGGACACCACATCTCCGACGGTCATGACTTCTCGCCCCTTAAGCATATCTCCCAGCATGGCCAACTCCAGGCTAAGCCGCTCTGGCATAAAGAGTGTCAGTTCCCAAGAGCCCTTTAAATTCACCTCTTTCCCCTGAGCTGCCTTGATAACGGCCTTCTTCTTGAGAGGTAGGATACTCTTTTGTACTTGAGTATAGCCTTCGACATCGTTCATCTCCTGGTTTTCCACCACCTTTGCATGGTGAAAGCGCGTCGGGGTCTTGGTGATTTGTGGTGGATGTGGCGTCTAAGTTGTAGTGACTGGCATATTCCTTTATCTAGGCCACAAGTTCGTCGATGGTGGAATCCTGACGCAGTGTTCTCAGTCATTGGCAAAGGAGTTTGGCGGTTTCCATTGACCCCAGGGCTGTGAATTGGTGCCTTGCAGAGAACGTGCCACTGCTTCGCATGGGGTGAACACAGTAATGCATGTGCGCAAACCAAAGACTGCGCACATGTTGGGTGCTTTAGTAAGCAGTCCCACTACTTTGGCATGTGTCTCCCCCTTGACAGTATTGTCGCTCTCCAAGGTCCTGAATGCCCTGTAACATTTCCCCATAGCAGGCGAGCAGATGCGACAATGCCACAACTCTGAAGCACCATCGAGTTTTGGCACAGGGCAAGCAGGTGTACCACATCTCCACATCCCATCTCCAAGTACAAGGCCTTTATCTTTGTCTAATTGTTGATAATAATGAACCTCTCGTTCAGCGTAGCAGGCACACTTCTCTTGCCACTTTTTGCAACACTAAATCTAATTAATGATTTGCGCAGTGGACACTCTGAACATGTTTTCTTTAGTCTATCCTGTACCCCCTTGAACCTTCCAGACATATTGCTGGCTCCATCAAAACAGATCGAAATCAAAATTCTCCATGGGCAGATTGAGGCGCACAAGGTTTTTTGCACAAAAAAGGAATCTCGGCTGTTGTGTCTGGGGCATTATAAAAGCCCATAAATAAGGTCTGAAATGCCAGGTTGTCATCGGCAAACTGTATATTGCATGAGAACTGTTGTTTGGCAGTAATAGCTGTGGTTCTGTCAGCAGTTAAGCCAAAAAAAAGGCTTTGGGATGCCTTGGCTCCGATTTGTCTCTGAATAGATATAATAGACATCCAGTTGTCTCTCCTTTTCAGCCAATTAATAAAGTCAGAATCAGTTCGCCCCCCTTTCCGTCATCAGCTGCCACAACACCTCATCCCGATTTGCAGCCCCTCTCGGTGGGAGTCCCTTGCAGGAATCTTATGCAGCTGAAAAGGAGCTTCAGCATCTTCCGGGCGGTCCTCTATTCTTTTGCAATGGCTTCGGATAGCAGCACATTAATTGGGGATGTTTTCAGTGCAGCCAATCTTTGAGTCACATCTAAATGAGTGCAAGACTTCTCGTGGTCGCTAATCTTCTCTGTTGCTTTTCTCCAATTGGAAAAGCCTTTCCCTTTCAAGAAGAGACCCTCGGTTTCTGACGCCAACTTGCTCTTGATAGCTGACTTGGAGCCACCACACACAATGCTGTTACCATCTGCAGTGTATTCTAGCCACTGCCACTCTTTGAACCAGGCGGCCTTGCAGGAGCGAGTGAAGCTCTCCCCAGTGAATATCCGGACAGGGAATGCATAATTCTCTGGTGGTCTGAACGACCAGAGACTGCGCTTGCCTTTTGAGTAGCCTCAGGAGGCGGGGAAGGAAGAGTTAGTAGTATTACAGAGCGAGGCTAGCTGCTGCTGCCCCTGTTGCTGTCGGCTTACTGGCACAGATCTGGGAGGTGCAGGTATGTCAGCTGTCGTTTCTGTATCTCTCTCTCTCTCTCTCGCTCTCTCAGGTGCTTAGCTGGCTTAGAGGGCAGTTTTTTAAATAAATTGGATATCCGCTTTTGTGACATTGCCTTGAACTGCTAGCCTAATTGACCCCACACTTGCTAGCTAACCAGGGCAACATAAGTTAACGCATACAAAAATCGCTCTGCGTCTATACGTCTATATACGTCCATACACTATGTCAGACTGCATATGAGCATCATGTTAGTATGTGCCATTTACTGACTGCAGACACTATTAGTCATTATTTCGTATTTTATGAATGCACATATAGGCTACAGCGTATGTTGTATTACACTTTATTTACATGGGTCAACATTTGTTCTTGCTAGGTTGCTAAGGAGGTCTTTCTTGACTCAAGATGATGCGAAACGCACTGGCCTGGCTATTTGTTTCTTGAAATGCTTTGAGCAGGAGACATGCTTATCAATACTGACAATCACATCACTAGGTTATGAAAGCACACATTTATATTGTAAGGACATATGAAAGACAGAAATGAAGTCAGACAAACCACGATTGTCTGACTTCCACGATGTTTTCCACGATTTGGATGTTGGAGACAATCTTTCAGCGTTGCGGCCGATTATGAATGTCGGATCGGGCTGTCGTACCCCGTGTGTCATGTGACACGGTCAACAGCTTGGGATGTGCCGTCTGGGATGTGCTAGGACGCCCCGACGTACATTGTAGCGTGATACAAACTTTGGCGGTTGTCGCGTTATCTGACAACTCCTACGACGTGTACAAAGACGTTGATTAATTAAACATTGACCCCTCCTTCCCAATTCCAGGTGAACTTGACGCCATCCTGATCTCACAACTTCAGAGTTTGATATTGTCTTGTCTGAGGCCGCGTTGTCAGACTGACAACTTTTTGTGTGACACCGTATTCTCTGTGTTGTCCGAGTCTGAAGACGCTTTGAATGAGACACAATGCAGTATTGTACAACAACCGAGAACTGATATACTGATCCCCCATGACCTATGGTGAATTACGAGATCTGATGCTGGGCATTGATGATGTACACCGTACATTTTGTTTTTAAAAGACAGTGTGAGGGCAGGGAAGTGTTCTGAGTAAAGACCTCATTATCTCACCAGTTGTTTTGTAAGTGTAAGTCTATTGTAAGTGGAGAGCGTCTTTATCCTCTCTCTGTCTCTGTCTTTCTGTCTCTGTTTGTGCCTGTCTCTCTCCATCTCTCCTCCCTCCTCTCTCAATTGCTAGCCTTCTGTGTGCTTAGTGTGTGCTTTTGTAACTTGTATGTGTGTACGTCTGTCTGTGTAGATGTGTGTAAGAGAGGCTCTATCTGCCTGTATTTGTGTGTGTGTGTGTCTGCCTGTCTGTGTATAGGTGTGTGTGTGTGTGTGTGTGTGTGTGTGTGTGTGTGTGTGTGTGTGCATGTCTGCCTGTCTTTGTGTGTGTCTCTGAGAATGTGTGTGTGTGTGTGTGTGTGTGCATGTCTGCCTGTCATTTTGTTTGTCCCTGAGTGTGTGTGTGTTTGTCTCTGAGAGAGTGGCTCAGAGTGTGTGTGTGTGTGTGTGTCTGAGAGAGTGTGTGTGTGTGTGTGTGTGTGTGTGTGTGTCTGCACTCTACATCTGGGGGTAGAATGGAGGTTGATTACACCTGGGAAACGTGCCGTCGGGAGACAAGCTGTCTGGTGCGTAACCAGCCTCCCAGGCTGTCTCTTTGTGTCTCAACGCGCTCGGATTATGATAATCACACACTCCTGGACACGAACCGCTTTCCATTCCCATTATTCCCCTGATCTTCAAGAACACTGTGAAACATGCCGAGTCTGCAGCGATGACACGGCATCGATGCACAAAACATGCATGAGGGAGAAGAAGCCGGAGTGAGAGGATGATGACATTACATCGCCCCATGGGACTGCCATAGGGGACTCTCTGACAAGGGGACTCTGTCTTATCTCATTCAATTCCATTTTTTATTTTTGTATTATACTGTAGACTTAAAGCCCCTGCTATCTGATTCAAAACCAACGCACAACTTCAAATAATCTTGACTTTTTAAGAGAACATGGAGGAGCACTTGATTTTTTTTTCCGAGTCTTTGTAAGATCGACTGGTTTTATATTGTTATTAATTATTTTTGAAAAGGTACAGGAAGTGGGTGTTTTTAATCCAAAGATTAGCCTGGCAAACTTATTTT
>JAOPHQ010001802.1:7500-30000 GCA_030340625.1 Merluccius polli | reverse complement strand
TGGAATCAGTCAAGGGCCCCTTTGCTCTCCACTCGTAACCACTCTGTCGACTTCTGCTGGGCCCCATAGGAGCCCTGCACTGTGATTAAAATGTCCTAAATTACCCTATATGGTGCACAGGTGTGTATGTGTGTGTGTGTGTGTGTGTGTGTGTGTAAGTGCTAGAGGTAAAAAGTAGTGGAGGTAGTTTGAGAGAGAGAGAGAGAGAGTAAAATATAGAGATGGGGGGGGTAAAAGACGAGAGTTGTGGGGGCGGGGGGGGGGGGGGGGGGGGGGGGGTAACGAGTGTTATTAAGCAAAAGGACACCTTCAGTGTGCTGCCGGGTGGTGGGGGGGGTGGGGGGGGAGTGTAAGCGTTAGATCGTTTGACTGGAGGCGCTGGCAGCCATAGAGGTGTGTAAGCAGTTTATCAGATGCCAAGCAAAGCCTGCAAACCTTACTGGTGCTTTGAGTGTCTCAATCATGGGAGTTCGGCGTCAAGGTTGCCGTCAAGATATCTCGAAAACTTAACGGAGGAACAATGGCGAGTTTACAGTTCGCCCGATTTAATTGGCCCGTTCAATATTCGGCAGGTGATCACAAAAAAAGAGCGTGGCGTCGGCGTAAAGGTGCGTAAAGGCGTGTCCGTCTCGAAGCCAAAATGTGACGCCGTGTTTCATTCTGTTTTTAATGTCTCTTTACATTTGAATGTCTCTCCGGGCCTGGGGACTCGCAGGAAAAAAAGAGTGGTTAAAAGCAGGGTAAGAGGGGAATGCAGAACAGCAGTTCCCGGTCCTTTTTTAACAAGCGCTCTTAAAGGGATTTAAGAGCGCTCAAGTTCTTCTCGTACTTCCTCAGTTGATTAAACGAGACGTCCGACATGTATTTGGTGTGGCCGTCGGCCGCTTACCCCGCCGGGCCGCTCTGCTCGGGTTAATGCCGTGCGAACCTCCCTCTCTCTCTCTCTAGCGGCTGAGGAGAGACTGAGTCTGTCGGAGGGAGGCTTGATAAGGGAGCGGGTTGCAGGTGAGGCTGAACGCTGAACGCTAAACCTCGATGGCTGACCAGCTCACGCGGCGTCTGGCCGCCGTCCTCGGTCGCTGAAGTCTCTCCCTGCCCCACTGCGGAGGGCCTTGGACCGCCCCGGTCCCCCCCCCGCAAATACATCTGGACAGCATATTGGGTTGAGCGACCTCGGCCGGAAACGACACTCCTGCCGTGTGGTCACTGCGGCCGAAAGACGCTGTGTCAACGCTGTGCCTGTTTATCTCAATGCAGGGAATAGCTATTTTATGATGGGTGAAATGACCAGGATTTTGTTTGTGTGTGTGTGTGTGTGTGTGTGTGTGTGTGTGTGTGTGTGTGTGTGTGAGTGCCAGTGTTTGGCCTAGTTCTGGACAGAAAGCTATTGCAATCTCAAACGTGTTGCATTTTTATTTAAAGTAAAGACAGCGTTTGTGTCTGTATATTTGTATGACTTACAGGCACACACACACACACACACACACGCACACACGCGCACACGCAGACTCAATATCTGAAAGTAGCAGGTGTCCTATTTCGGACGTTAAAGTCATTGTAAACAGAGATGTCCCATGCTATATTTAGAGCGGGTTTATATTCAAGGGGGTCTGAGGGTGGTGGGTGATGGTGGATGTGGGGGGGGGGGGGGGGGGGGGTAATAGCTGTCTACATTTTGTTCCTTCTCGCCCTTCTGCTGCCCTCACTGGGGTTGACTGCTTTGAGGTTGACTCTGCTTAACGTGTGTGTGTGTGTGTGTGTGTGTGTGTGTGTGTGTGTGTGTGTGTGTGTGTGTGTGTGTGTGTGTGTGTGCGTGTGTGTGTGTGTGTGTGTTTTCTCGTGGCTGGTAGGTTGCTACTTCCTTTTTTCTACAGGTTTTTCTCGACCACATATTCTGAGATGTCCAGCAGGAGATTTCTTGGAAACGATGTGCCCGACATTTTGCCTGGAACCGGCCGCGTAATTGTGTTATCAGTTTAAAGAAAGGGGACAAATTAGAGGAATCTATCTGCTTGCTTTCTGTTTTTCTCTTCTTGAAATTATATAATGAAACGGTGGTGGTGGTGGTGGGTGGTGGGGTGGGGTGGGGGGGTGTAGCTATGGTTACTGGTGATGAAGGTGGGGTTGGGTGGGGTGCGTGGGGGGGGGGGGGGTGTGTGTTAATGTCCCTCCAGATGGTCCCCTAAGAGATCTGACAGAAGCTGTGCCAGACAGGTGAGCTCTGTCTGCCTGCTTATCTGTCTGTCTGTCTGGCCCCCATTCTGTCTGTCGGCCTGTCCGTCTTAAGTTTTCTGCCTGTCTAGACTTCCTAGAGTCCACCTGAGATCCGACCACATTTCCTTTGATTATGCTGATTATGCTGAGGTTATTCAGTTCGATCTTTTAATTTAGTGTGGTTTTTTGTCTTCTTCTTTTTCTTCTTCTTTTTCTTCTTCTTCTGCTTTAATAAACGCAATTCAGCATTATTTATGATGTTATATTCATGATGACTGTGTAGAAGGATGTGAAGGTGTGTGTGCGTGGGCGTGTGCGTGTATATGAGTGTGTGTGTGCGAGCATGGGTTTATGTGCACATCAGGTTGTGTGTGTGTGTATGTGTGCGTGTGAGAGTGAGAACAACTGTCCGAGCCCTTCCTTGTACGCACAAGGGGTGAGGCAGGAGGATGGGGGGGGCGAGCACCGGTGCTCTCTGACGTCTTCCTCCTGTGCGTGTCTCCTCACCGAGCGTCTCCACAGCGGGATCGAAGGACGGCCGAGGGGTGGCAGCGGACCTCAGACTAGATAGCCACCTCTTTGGCATCAGGAGGCTCCGCGCGAACCACCAGCCTGTCTGTGGAGAGCAGGGTCCTGCTGGAGCTGCAAGTATGCAGACGGCTCTTGTCTTGCTCTCATATACAGTACTCCTACACATAGGAACTTGTATGTAATGTATGTAATGTACGCAATGTATGTCCTTGCCGTGGCGTTGAGAGAGCATACAACAGGATGGAGGCCGATTGTCAGCGCCACCGAGGCAGAAGTGATCCGGCAAGTACCGGCGGCGTCCCACCCACTCTACCCGCCTTCGCTGTCGGTGTTGAACAGCTGTCAGGCGGCGCCGTCGCTCAAACATCCTTGGAGTATTCTCTCTGAGGTTAGCGCCATTGACGACATTGACATCCAGAGCGAAAGCGCGTATCGGCTGTCTTTTGTGAGACTTCGGCGGCGACTCTATCAGAGCGAGAGAACTGTCATCCCCGCCTCCGCAAAGGTCGCCGCGTACCAAGCAATCTGCGTCCCCCGCCCTCCTTGGCTCCTTGGAGCGCTTCCGTGTAACGCACCGTCCTAACGGAAAGCGCCCGTCCCACTATCGGACGCTCTCTGTCCACGCCGAGTCCGTTAAATATGCACGTTTGTTACGTCATGTAACAAAAATTACGAGGTGACTCCTCATTTCAACTAAATTAATCGGCCGCTGTCCCTCCATGACGCGGCGTCCTACAGCGCTTTTAACACGAGCATCAAGGAAGTAAATGGAAACAGGGAGTCCGACAAAAGTTTAGCTCAAAATGGCGCCACGCTACACAGCAGTCAATTAGGACATATCAATAGAAAACAAAGCAATCAAACAGATTTTGTCGCTGACGCTCACTTTTGCTCACGTCGCATTCAGTCAGGACATGGTGTAAGCTGCCTCCAGTGCATCCTGGGGGATCACCTGGCGTGAGAGCGAGGTATGGAGGCCATGATCACCCAGCGCCAGCTGCGGTTGCTGGGGCACGGACGCGCCTCTGCAGGGCCAAAGAAGTGTCATGAGGATCAGATGAAAAACACTCTGGAGGCTGAGGACCTGGAGGATGCTGCAGCCGCTGGCTGTAACACTTGGCGGCGACAGCTCTGTAGGGACGGGGTTTCGCACGCTGGGGATGAAGAGCACAACCAGAACGCAGCAGAAGAGAACCAGGAGACATGCAGCCGTGGTTGCCACCACCACCACCACCGCCAACACATATACATATACTGTACGTGCCCCACCTGCAACAGGTTGTGGGTCCAGGATAGGACTGTCTCACGTTTGAAGGACAACCGAAGAATAAGTGTGTGTGTGTGTGTGTTTGTGTACGTCTGCCTGTTTGTGTTTGTGTCAGTCTCCGTGTGTGAGAGTGTGTGTGTGTCTAGGGGTGTGTGTGTGTGTGTGCAGGTGTGTCAAGGGGTGTGTGTGTGTGTGTGTGTATGTGTGTGTGAGCCTTCAACGATACTCGTTGATCCAAGACAGATGGTGAGAGAGGTAGATAAAGGTAGAGCATTAGAGGGGGAGGGATGTGGAGCAGAAAGGGGTGGATATAGACAGAGATAAATAGACTGACACAAATAGAAGGAGTGGAAGAAGAAGATGATTCTGTGGTCTGAGGGAAGAGATAAATGGTCTGGTCACTCACAACACCAGAGACTTCTGGCACAAATATGAACAAAATAATATTGGCTTTCTATTCTATATATATATATATATATATATATCCTGCGTTACCTTTAAAAGCTTAAATTTGAACCTTTATTAGCCCCATTTTTTTAATCTCCTGGCTCTTCTGCTCTTTCACACACACCCACACACGCACACACATACACACACACACATGCATGCTCTCTCACACACTCTTGCTCACACACACACACACATCCACACACACACACACGCTCTCTCTCACGCACACACTTGCTCACACACACGCACACATACACACACACACGCACGCTCTCTCTCTCATGCACACACTTGCTCTAACACACACACACGCGCTCTCACACACACACACACACAGTTGCAGAGAGCCACCAGTGAGCATCAGCGGGCCTGACTAGCCTCATTTGGGTTTGTGCTCATGATGAAAGGAGTGGCGGAGGCCGTCCCACTGCACCGGATGAAAAGCGTTGTGACAACGCAGAGTGGTCCACTTAGGAGGGACACACTTCCCCTCAGGGTGTGTGTGTGTGTGTGTGGGGGGGGGGGGGTGGCGCTGGGTGAGGGGGGTGGACAGGCGTGTGGGTGGGGGCGGGGGTGGGTGTCGGGTGGCAGGTCCCTTTGCGCCGGTGTGAACACGGGTGGTGCATTAAATGGTCTGGCCATGCTCCCCCCCCCCACCCCCATTCACACCACCACCACTAACACACATGCACGCACCGGCACACACACACACACAAACTTCAGCACTTAACAATGTGTGCTATCCGCCGTCCCCCAAGGGTGGCCGTGGCTAACGTAGCAGCGCCGCGGTGGATAAACGCAGTCGCTGGCATCAGCACTGTGCTGACTGTGATTCTCCATGTTGTTCTTTCTTTCTGTCTTAATTTCTTCGCTCCGGCACCGCCCTTCCTTCATTTGATCTTCAGAGGACATGAGAGTGAGATGTGTTCATTCACGTCGAGGGCTGGTGGGCTGGGGGGGGGGGGGGGGGGGGGGGGGGGGTGGGTGGGGTGCAAGGGGCTAAGGAGGGGCTCTGTCACCCTCGCTGTGCGCCAGGTGGCTCGGTGGTCACACGGGGGGAGGCGGGGAGGGGAGGCCGGGCACGCAGATGGCAGCACAGGTGCGGCGATGCCAATGGATCACGCGGCGGCGTTTCTCCTTCCTGCCACACGCGCCCATCACCGTTTTTTTCTATACGCTCACGCGTGCACGGCACACACGCAACAGAGCGACGCGCACAAAGCGGCATCACAATGCTTTTCGGTACGGCGGGGGTGAAAGCCTCACGACTCGGTTCAAAGAAACAATTACAAACCCGTCGCCTCGTCTCCCCTTTTGTTACCTCCTTGCGTAAGACCTCAAGCTATTAGTCACTGAACCACAATCAAGTCAAAGCGAAGAAGTCAGAGCCGGGGGGTGACGTGTAAAATCGCGGATGACGCGCGTCAGCCTCTTCTTTCATTGTAACGTTTCGCAATCCCCCCTTTTTTTCCGGCCTCACCTTCACTGTAGGAGCTTTACTTTCAGTCCAGTGCTTTGAAAAAGCGCAGCTTTGGCGAAAGCCGGGGGATTTCCTTTTGTCCTCCTCCTCGGGCTCCTTCTTCCTTTCAACATGTCACTTGTGTGTCAAGTTCAGAATGGGAGCCGGTGAGCGGCAAACAAACGGGGGCAGCAGGAGTGACACGGTGAATTGCCGTCACATGGGAGAAGGTACAATGGACGTTTTGATAGAAGTGACACCTCTCTCTCGTTGGGCACTTACAAATTGGGCTTTTTCTGCCGTGCGTGTGTGTGTGTGTGTGAGTTTACTGACTGTTACTGATTTTTTTTTTCTGTAATCTTTGGGATACCTACGGAGCCCCTAAAGTGACATGAGAAAAAAAAAAAAGCATTGCAAGATCTCGACTTTAAAACTCGAGATCTCGAGTTTCTTTTGCGAGCTCTTGCAAATGCGACAATGAGAACCACTAGAGCCGTCTCGGAGAGCTTATAGCCACTGAAATTGGCTATAAGGTTGCAGTTCATTATGTCCGTGTTGGTGACACTTCTCATGCGTCCAGCGGTAGCCATGAATCTGTCCCGAATGTTGTAGGTGTCCATGGATGAAGTCCACCAGGACACCCACATCGGTGTAGCCTGTCCTGCGGTTGAGCCCCCAGTTCGGCGATCCGCCTCTTGAGCTGTCTGAGGCTGATGTGGTAACCATGCCTCATTTCCAAGGCCGACTGAATTTGACTGTATTTGAGCCCCCATCTCAAAATAAAGTGCTATTTGTCGATAATGTCGACAATTCCCTAACAAACCTAACGTAAGCGGCCTATAGGCTATCCATTCTGAGATCACTTTCCACAGTAAAAGAGGGTTTCACTGACACCGAAGACGCCAACCTAATTTCAGTGGCTATAAGCTCTCCGAGACGGCTCTAGTGGTTCTCATATGTATTGTCGCATTTACGAGAGCTCGCAAAAGAAACTCGAGATCTTGAGTTTTAAAGTCGAGATCTCGAGTTTCAAAGTCGAGATCTCGAGTTTTAAAGCCACGATCTTGCAATGCTTTTTTTTCACTTTTTTTTTTTTCCTCATGTCACTTTGGGGGCTCCGTAGATACCAGTTTCCAAACTCAAAAGGAACAAAAGTCAAGAACCCTTATCTTTACTACTCAAATAAAGCTAGTGAAATGAATACTTCAAGTTTCTTACACGTAATATTACATATTGCATATATTGCATGTATTAAACTCTGTTAAAGGAACAACATGAAATCTTAACAAAGTGTTTTTCCAACTTGAATCAATAGGATTGATACAGCTCTAGATTAATAACCCCCCCCCCCCCAAAAAAAAAAAAAAAGAAAGTGAAAAAAAAGTGCTCTTCATGGTGGATTCCTGTGAGAAGAGGGTGATTTGGTTGATAATGAGGCTTGCTCATTACAATGACAAGCCCTCATGGCTCATCAGGCTGACTTTGAGAAGACAAACTCAGTGTGCCAAAATCTGCGGCTGCCATTTTAGGTCTTCATCATCGCAACGATGACTAAGCCCCTCTCTCGCAAGCGTGGACTATTAGACTAATTACACATTTCATCTTAAGGTTACAGATATAATAATATATCATTAGATATAAAATATGTTTGAGGATTCCCTGTTTCTGTCACCCCCCCCCCCCCCCCCCCCCCATACAAGAAGGAGCATTGAGGAGCCCAAATACACAGACATAACAAACGCACTTAGCTGTCTGGTCTATTAGCAGGACATATAGGCTTTTTTCTCTTTCTTTTCTGCGTGTGTTTCTGGAAGGGAGGAACTTGAATGCATTACCGTCGGATGTGGAACTCAATCAATTAATGCTATAGGAGATACGGTCAAACTGTTCTGCGGGTGATGACGCAAGACATGCATGCATCCATGTTCCTAGGATCTTGGGGCTTTTGTACATAATTCAGCGCTTTGTCTTTATTTTGTTTCATCTCTTTTATAAGAGACATACATATTCTGTCCGGGGTCATCCCAGACCCCTCTTTGTCACGGCAGGACTAGACAGTAGTCGGCCGATCGCATCGCGAACACCTCAACCTACAGGTGAACAGACGTACCCCCGTACGTAGCACCGCCTGAACAACATCCTCAACAGCATCCATGTCAGTCACTTTCCAGTTTCTCCCCCAGCCTCCAGCCCTAAACCGCATCCTCCCCCTCCCACCTCCCCCACTCCCCCGCATCCTCCCCCTCCCATCCACACAACTGTCTCTCCTCCTTATCTACCGCTCTTGTACTCTTGTCTTGCTTTTTTTCCACAGACACACATGCACGCACGCACGTAGGCACATACGCACGTACACCTCTCATCTCCCCATTTATATTCTCCCCTGTCCTTCCTCTGTCTCTCTTCCTTCATTACCACGACCGGCCGCTCTCCTCCTCCTCCTCCTCCTCCTCCTCCTCCTCCTCCTCCTCCTCCTCCTCCTCCTCCTCCTCCCAAGTTCCTATCGACTTCATTGATCGCGCCGAGCGATGGCGGGAGCATTGTTTGCCACCAGATAATTGTCCGCCATCATCGGTGGCATGATGGACGGCAAGGCCGGCGCTTCATTTATTTACTTATTTATTTGTTTGTCTATTGGCGGGTGGGGGGGGGGGGGGGCGGTGCAAAGCCAAGGGACAGGCGTTCAGCTGGGTTATGCAATTGGACAGCCGCCTTTGCATTGATTAGTAGTGGTGGGAAAAATTAGGAAGAAAGTGTGTGTGTGCGTGTGTGTGTGTGTGTGTGTGTGTGTGTGTGTGTTGGTTAGGTGCCCAGGGTCAAAATGTGGCATTCAGAATACGAATGTGCAATTAGTGGAATGGCAGTTTGGATTTTGCAGGAGAACCTGCGGTCGGTTCAACCTAGTGCCAAGCAATCTGGGTCACTGCAATGGTTTTATTAGTTGTATTGATCGGACAAATTGTGCTCATTGATTGCGGAAAGCTCATTTCTGGAGGGATACCTGGATAGGGCCATGCTGCGCCCCCCCCCCCCCCATCGTTACCACTGTTTGGGGTTTTTCACGGTCGCCTGCTTTTGATTTGTAGTCCAGTTTTTTTTTTCCTTTTTTGTGTTATTACTTTGACTTATGGTGCATTCACCCCACATCCAATAGCGTTCATAAATCATTGTCTTATGATTTATTAAAGTCCCGAAAGAGTGGAGTTTACAATATCTCGATTGAGTTTTTTTTTAAGGGTTGCAACAGTCCTTTTTTTTTTGGACTACTTTTTGGACCGCTGCCTTGTCATGTACCCTACTTCTTTGCCCAGGGAGCCCAGTAGAGGATTTAGCCTATCTCTTACCAAGCGTGTCTGAATGGGGCAGTAATTACCAAGATATGATGGCTAATCTTACCTCCTCCATATTTCCCCTATAAAGGGGATTGCCAACTCTGTTGACACTGATCGAGATCATTTATCTAGCAGTTAAGCTGAGGATTTGACTGCGTTAAAGCCTCGCCCCTGGGCTGTTGTAATCGTCAGCTTTGGCCAATATTGCGTTGCTTTTGCATGTTCTTTTCCTGCGATTAACCGAGGTTGGACAACGGCGGTTGTAACACCGGCAGCATGGCGGTGCAGTCTGCAGTGACTTGGCCTGCGAGCTCCGGAGACATGCGTTCGATTCCCTCCCTGTCCTGCTGTCCTGTGTTCTCCTCATGTAATGCATTGCGGTTCGACAGTGGCTCCGCCCCCAAAACGGACGACTTGGTGTTGGTATGTTTTCATGGTCGCTTATTTAATCACGAAGCCAGGCATTCGAGTTGACAATCCAAAAACTCACCAATTATCAAAAAAGCTGTTCCCACACATAATGTGCAATAAAAGCCGATGTTTACATTTCTTGGGCAATTAATTTTAATACTTCAATGCACAAGATGAGCTGTTGTTTTCACCATGTTGCCCGTTGCACACGATCCGATGAGAAGTTAATATCTATTAATTAAAAAGGTCAACATTTTGTTAACATTTCTGTATTCCCTGCTGATATTTGTTGGGTCCACACAGTACATATTAGGCACACACTATTCAACTAATCTGTGCCTTCTTTTGACCGCCATTCGTTATTTTTTAAAAATAACGAATGAATAAATTATCTTTATTGTCATTAGACTCAAGTAAAATGACATTTCGCATGGCTTCTCCAGATGCAGTGAAGATCAGATAAAATAGATTAATAAAAGCACAACCAAAGAAAAACAGCAGCAATGGTAGCGCAACTTTTTAAAAGTGATGCGAGTACATCTTCAGAGGCGCTAGTTAAATTCACAATTGCCAACAATGTATTCACAACGTCAGCTGTATCAACATATACAGTATATATATACAGTATATATACTGTATATATATATATATATATATATATATATATATATATATATATATATACACCACATCATCTACACAGAACTAAGACTAACTAACTAATCTTATGTGTGTGTAAAAGTCAGCAAAAGTGGCATTGTGTTAGATAGTCAATGTGCCATTAACTTCTGATAGGGGAAGACCATTTCGCCTCAGTGGAGAATATAAAGCGGTATAGGTGTAGATAAGACACCGGTGTCTGGGGAAGTCGGTTGTTTTATTATTTTAACAAGGGGGCTTTTTAGTTAAAAGCCTCATCGCGTCGGATCGTAATTTGGACAATTTGTCCAAATGCAGGCTTATCCAACAGGGCAAGCCGTCGTTATTTCTTAATGTATTTGATGTTCTTCAGTGACGAAGAAATGGATAAAAATATATTTCCTTTCACTTTTTGAACCTGTTTTCCCCCTCGGGATTTGCAGGTATACTTTTATTTTTTGGTAGGTGCTTATTTGAAGATATCTTCTTCGTAAAGGAAGATACCTTAGTCAGTACCTTTTCTTGTGTTTATATCTAAAGCCAAAAAAAAAGTGTTAAACTCTGAAAACTTATCCTCAAGCAATTCTGTAACCCAAAAGCACGATCATGTACAACAGTGAGAAAGATTAAGTTGTTTGAATAAATACATGAATGGGCAGACGTCCTTCAAGCTTAAAACAAACATGAGTGCTTGAGTGCTTTGGGAGTGACCCCCGGTCCAAGGTTTCGTGACTTTAAATGATACACTACAAATATAATAAGTGATGTTCTGCACCCGGCCATTTGTTTAAAATATGTTCAAACTTTCTCCAACTCCAACTTAATTTTTACAATTTGTGTTATACTTCCACTACTCACTGCGTATTTTACCACTTCCTGTATTATATTCCTGTGCGCTTTTCATCACTATTTTTAGTGATGAAAAATTTCACAATTTTTTTGTTTGTATCTCATTGCAAACATACAATGCTAAAGGTTTACCCTTCTATGTTTGTCTGTTAAATTTAAATATCATTAGTAAGCATGTCATTGATTATACCCCCAACCCCCCCCCCCCCACACACACACACACACCCACACAAACACACACACCCACACACACACACCACACATATTTTTATATATGAATTGCCAGTGATGGTACATTTGAACCCCCCCCCCCCCCCCCCCCCCATGCAATGAGTAATTCTCTTTGTACACATCGGCAGAGGAACAATGGCAGTGCTATCCATCCTCCCAAATGCCTCGTATTCCCATGGTAAGAGGTACGTCTAACTCTCGCTCTCTCATCTTTCCCTTGTTTGAGGATTGGCTTTGGAGGAGTCTGCGCTACGCTTATCGGAGGGAGGGCTTTAACGTCACGCCTGAATGGGGCGACTCGGCAAAGCAACAAATAAAACAAAATCTTTTGATATGATTTTTATTTCATGGTAACCCGCGAGGGGAAGGAAATGTTAAGTTTTGCTCGTGCATAGTTCACGATATATTCTTGTGGGGATTAAGTGCAACATGTGTCACGCCGTAGCATTTCTCTACACAAGGAAAAGGAAGTAGTGGGCCTAAACCTAGACAGCAAGTGACATTCCCAAACTTGAGGAACTGCTACTGTGCTTTGGTGAAGTTAAAAACAATTGTGACAATCAATAATCAATTTACGAGCTGTCTCTTTATGTATATTTTTCATTGGGCCCAGTTCTCAATGAATATTAATGGAGTTTAATTTGTAGCAACAACAAAAAATGCATACACACACACACACACTCTGCATATTTAACAACACTCCCTGAAGGAAAACAACGGGAGGCATTATATTCTTATCTCATTTTCACACAGTTAATATCAACCACAATCAGTACCAAAGAACTCGGTGTGATATAAGCACAGCACATTGCACAGCTAAGCTGTGAGTGTGCATGTTAGTGTGTGTGTGTGTGTGTGTTTGAAACAAAATCAAAACCACAATAAATGAGTTAATGTTATCTTTGCATAAAGCAAGCTGACCCTCTGAAGTGGCCATATCTGATAGTCATATCATAGGCAATGCTAATGCACATTTGCCCCAACAAGAAAAAGTAACATGCCCCAGTGGCTGTGGTTTATTTTGTATGAACACCGCTTTATAGTTCAAGAGAGAGAGAGAGAGAGAGAGAGAGACCTTGTTTGGTGATTGTAGGTTTTGATGTTCGCCTTATTTCTCAAACAATCATACAATGGGTGAGCCGTTGGCGCCGGGGCGATGCGGGTAACGAAAAAAGGAAAGTCAAAAGGTTGAACGCTTACTTTTATTCCTCTTCCACCGAAGACTCTTGTCGAGTTAAAAAAAATAAAAAAAATAGGGGGGGCCATTAAAATGTCATTTGGGGCCCTTGTGCACTGTTCGAGCCGAGCGGTGCTGTGCACAGATTATCCACTGATTCCCTGGCAGAGACACACGGACTAAGTGTGTGTGTCTGGGGCTGTATGTGCGAGCGTGACTTATTGATTGCCGATGCACATTTATTTTTTGGGTCATCTTCCGCTCATTGACCTCTATGTAATTACCTGTGGGATGCGAGGGTGTGTTATTTAAACTCATGACACTCACTTCTTGTTTGCTCACCCGGAATGGCAACGCATGCGCTAATTACGAAGCGCAAACGCAACCATTAAATGTAATGAATTCAAGGGATTCACGTTTAAAAATGTGACGGCCACACTTGAGGTAATGATGACCAACAAGATGTGAATATATTGCTCACATGTCAAAATACAAATTCGAAGATGTATTTTTGCGCAACAAGAAAAGACACAATAATAATAAATATGCGTTTTGGAAAAAGTTGCTGTAGACCTGGAAGAACGTCCGCTATGAATAGCACTAACAATAATATGTAAAATAAAACATTTGAACCTATATTACTGCTGAAAGCTATGAGGTTAATGTTAGATAATGTTTCCCTGATAGTGTTCACCTATTTATGTTTACCTTGCTCATGTTTGCTTGTTTTTCCAAGTGTTAAATCCAAACGATCTGTCAGGTCACCAGTGTTTTTACCAACCATAATATACTATTTAATAATTTAGCGGAGGCTTTTATGCTGTTTGTATACAGTGTATACGATGCACCGCTGGGTTGGACAATCATAAGACAATTGGTTGAACTCAGGGACTTCTTTTTCTTTTATTGTCATCATGCATACCCAACCTCAATATGAGTCCACATTATGACAAAACCAACACCGCCATCATCACCATAATTAAGCTGATACCACTGTAATTACCTTCTGTAGTCTCAAAGACTGCATCAGTAAATTAAGCAAATCAATGATGCAAATCACTATAATTTCCTCCTCTTAGCTAATCGTCTTTGTGGCCAAAGAAGGAAAGCCGAAAGTGAATGCAATCTGTATCTCAAATCCCAAGCCTTGGCATAATTATGAATTATGAATCCATACTTACATTTCCCAAAGGCGCATACACTCCAATACCAATCATCTACCCAAATATTCAAGTACATCTTTTAGCTTGAACTGAATGACATGAACCATTGTACTACACGATTACTTCACTACAGTGGTGTAGTGAAGTATTGTGCAATACACAATACGACTATTGTCACGACCCCACTGTTAGTTTTGAACCCGCTCTATGTCTAGGCAGGAGTCGAGACACATAAGTGCTAAAACCCACAGCTGGCAGGCAACTCGCTTCCGGCCACTTGGGCAGTGACTCACCTGGTTCCTGGCGAGCCTTTGTCCTTCCTTGATGTGTTGGGGGATAGCCCAAACGTTGGAGCAAACTGTAGCCTGTCCCGGTTGATTTATAGTTTGACATATAACATAGACAAACCCTAGACAAACATACACGACAAAGGGGGTGGTCACGTCCCCCCTTTAGGAACCTAGTCCTGGTACCGTCCTTGTAGAAGGGGAAAACCTTCACCTCTCTCAGAGGGTGTTTTGGGGAACAAGTGTGGCCACCATGCTGTCTGTTCAGCCATCTTGCATTCCCCAGGTGACCCGTATCAAGGCCAATCAAGGGAGCCACTCCCACAGTTACCAGGACAACCAGTTACCCACCAGCTTAACATTACCCAACAGCAGGATCGTGACACTATACTCACCATTCATCCTTGCCTTAGCCTCCGATCTTAGTGTGCCTTAGCGTCGCGGTTTATCTAAGGATACGGATACACGAAACCAAACAAACTCTTGGACAACCGCAGTTCATTCTGAGAAGTGAGAGCTTCTAACAAAGATTAAAACGGCATTACATTATTCCCACCGTTTCATTTATTAACCACCGGCTTGCAGTGAGTCATCCTATTGATTTAGGATACGGCCAGTAGTCCATGAATCGCTACATGGCCCAGGGCCTGCATATGTTTCTGACATGTTGCTACAATATGAACTGTTCAGTATGTATGAGATCTCTTCCTAATGCATGCTGAACTGCGGCCATACAGCTATTATGCCGTCCATAGTTGGGGCCAAGTAGAGACTTCCTATTACATTGTATTCGGCTAAATTAGTCAGTCAGTCTGTGTATTTTTGGCTTTTATGGGCCTTTCCTGTCGTGATATTATGCAAACTGATGCAAGACAATTTCCGAGCAAAAACTAGCGGATCTATAAACCGCACAATTAATCACTGTGTGGCTTTTATCGTGATTTTTATTGGTAGTTGAGTAGTTAGTGGATCAGTTTATGAAAATGTACAGCAATATATTAAGAAATGTGCAAATTGTGCGTATAGGGAATCGGGCATTCAGTAGACGATCATTAAAAAAGATACGGTTAATCGGGGCTAATGTAGCTAACGGAGGGAAAAAAATGGTATCGGATTTGTTCTTGTATGGTATGTTTTAACTTCAGACAGTAGTTTTGTATGGTCTTGGGTCTGTATTTACGTGACCACATTTCTGAAATGAAACAGGGACATTTGTAGTTTGCGCACTATTATATCAACAACATATCTGATGTTATTATTTCTGAAATCAAAAAAAGGGGACACATTTACATTGTGCCTATTGTCCGGGAAACGGAGACTGTCCCTGGGAAAAAAAGGAGACTGTCCCCGGGAAATGGAGACTGTCCCCGGGAAAAACAGAGACTGTCCCCGGGAAAAGCGGGGACATCTGGTCACCCGAGTCGGTATGGAGCACAAACAAAAGGGAAAAGGGAATGGTGCTTGTCAGGATGACAAGTGAGATTGGATGATGACATAGTCTAGCTCCATGATGGCCTCTCCTCTGGCCAAACAGGAAAGGGTCCCAGTGGACCCAGACACAGTCCCCCCCCCCCCCCCCCCCCCCCCCCCCCCCAGATGAGGGCATTATGTTACATACCATGAGGCATCCCTCCAAGCCAGCAGACTGACAGTCTGGAAGAAGAAGCTGTTCTACTGGCTGTAATCTTTATTGTAAATCAGCGAACACATCTTGAAATCTCTGGAATACGCATGGTGTTAATTACCCTAGGTATAGACCTACATTAAAAATGTTTTCATAAATACATCTTTGCTGATATATGCATTTGATTTTTCCTATTTCTAAGCATTTTGGCCCCTCGTCACATTGTAGCTGTTAAAGAATAGGAACCTGCTGAGTCTATGAAGCTGGTCTATGAATTTATGAATTAATTTAATAAACCTTTGCAATGAGAACAAAGCTTTCTAAGCTTCTCATCTGATCAAAAGTGTGTGTGTGTGGCTGTGGATCATTTAAAATCCCTGTTCCTTTAATATACTTTTTTTTATGTTGTACAAGTGAAGGTCAAATCAATCATTTGGTGGTGTTAGTACTATTGAAATATTGTTATGATGAAATCACCGTGCAAATGATGTGATGTTTTCTAAAAGGGTAGCACAGCCAATTACTGTTTCATACACTGGATGGACTCTCGCACTCTCTGAATATCTCTTGATCAAATATTATGCAGACATAAAGATTAGAAAATATACACAACACAGAGCGAGTATTATTTCACATTTCACATCAAATATTGTATCTGGTAAATGCACCAATTGTGTTTCCATGTCTGTCGCTCGCTTTTTCCCCACCTGTTCTGTCAACGCCTGTTCTCCAAAAGCAATTGAAATTAATGTAAAAAACACAAACATATATATATATATATACAGTATATATATATATATATATATATATATATATATATATATATATATATATATATATATATATATATATCAAAAAATATATATAAAAAATCAAAGCTGCTTTTTATGCCATGGTAAAACATGACTATTTAAAGGGCCCAGCGATTGGACTGATTTGTTTACTTGCTACGTACTACATCATCCGGGGGGGGGGGGGGCGTCTGTGTCTTAAGCCTCTGGAAGTAATGGTAAATAAGGACTCCTGGTGGAACGTATTCATTTCAATTAGTCTATGGGCATTCAGGCGCAGGGAGTGGATAAAAAACAACCACTTTTCTCCCAGCGTGAGTGCAAAACCTTTATGGCATAGACACACACACACACATGCTATACACACACACATACACACGCTAGCCACACACACACACGCAGACACATGCATTTACACGCACACACACACACACACACACAAACACATTCATGCTCACCACACATGCATTTGTATGCGCGTGTTCACACACACACACACACACACAAACGCAAACATTGCACCATCAGATATCCTGACACCTTTCCACACACATGAATCTAACCCCCACCCTCTCTCCCAGCACGAGTGCAAAACCTACAGCAGCACACACACACACACACAAACACACACGCATGCACGCACACATGAAATACACATACACACACGTATTGCACCATCAACGTTGTGCGACTAACTGATGCAAACTCCACCACATCACTATTGTGCATATGAATCCATATTTCCCTTCCCATGCATCTCTGGTATGAATTGGAATCCATTACTGTGTGTGTGTGAATACACTTGTGTAACATGCTGGTCATTGGACCTGGTGGTTGTGGTCCATGCTTAGTGTGTATGAGGACTTTGGTTATTTTACGTTGTTGCAACCTGTGTGTGTGTGTGTGTGTGTGTGCGTGCGTGTGTGTGTGTGTGCATGTTGTAAATGAATGGTAAACTTGTCAGTGAACTAAATAGATGTCCCATTCTACTTCTTCTAACAACAAGCATATGTTGGTGTATGTCTACGTATACGCATGCATGTGTGATTTGCACACAGACATTCTGCAGATGGCCAACCCTGAACACTGAGTGTGTCTCCACTCCAGCACAATGGAGGTGGCGGCGCTCTCACAACAACAGTCTCAACGGTCTCCAACACCAGCAGTCAGTAAGTCAGATTGTTGATCCTCGTGCGCAACTATAGGGAGGGACACACGCACTGGCGTAACTATCGACGGTGCAACCGGTGCATTGCACCGGGGCCCAGATGCCGGGGGGGGGCCTGAGACGCCGGGGGGGCCTCCCCCGTCAACAATCGCGCAGCCCCCCCCCCCCCCCCCCCCCCCCCGTCAACAATCGCGCAGCACCGACCGCGGGGGCCCTAAAATATTATTTGCACCGGGGCCCATCATCACGTTGTTACGCCAGTGGACACGCGTACGTACGTGTGAGGGACACGCATCTGTTTAATCTAAATCACTGTTGGATCACTTCAACACTAGGGGTGTGTGTGTGTGTGTGTGTGTGTGTGTGTGTGTGTGTGTGTGTGTGTGTGTGTGTGCGTCATGACATTTGTTGTGTTCCACATGACAAATCCCGGGGCTGAAATGTGTGTGCTTGCTGCTGTATGTGCAGTTATGTAACAGCAAGCTGCTGTACTGTATGTGAGCCGGTTGCAGATTCATATGCAGATTCTCCTTTCACCTTTGATGTTGGTGTTCCCTCCTCCTTATCCCTGTCTCTCTCTCTCTGTCTCTCTCTCTCTCTCTCTCTCTCTCTCTCTCTCTATTTCTCTCTCTCTCTCTCTCTCTCTCTCTTCTCTCTCTCTCTCTCTCTTCCACGCTCACTCTCAATCTTCCTCTCTCTGTCATTCTGCCTCTCACGCTCCTCTTGTTCTGCCCATCTCTCCCTTTCATCCTCTCTTTCTCTCTCACCCTCTTCCTGTTCTTCCTTCGTCTCTCTAAAGAAAGCGAGAGACAAATCTTTTTCCCTGAGACCCCATACTGACAGCTATTTCTTTCTTTTTTTAAGACACCATTGATTGCTTTTGTAGTACCCCTGAAAGGGGGAGATATAATAAACGAGACCCTGTTTGATTCTTCCTTAACAGTTGGTTATAGAAGAAATCTTCCTGGTTTGAGTTCCAGGGTGAGGGAGTGTTATAAAAGAAACACTGTTTGTGCTAAACCTTGTGCTACTTCACAGATATTACAAAACCGTAATAATGAGCCTTAAAGAGTTTTCAAGCACACGCACAAACGTGTGCTTTTAACGGCATTGACAAAGTGGTTCTGAATGCTGTCTGAACAACCAGGAAGGAGACATTGAACATTTTGCTCAATTTAAATTTATATATATATATATATTACATTTTATTTATACACTGTACAACTGCACACATTTTTATTTAAAAGCAAGCAATTGCAATAGAGCTTGACGTCAAAACAAACAAATGGAAAACGTCTCCACATGCGTCTCCAGTGACCACTTGTGATCGGATCTACGTGCAAATAAACATGTACATAATTTGTGTTTGAAGACCAAATACATTGTTGTAGGAGAAGAGGAAATCAAAACCATACAGACTGAGTTCCTATTCCTTGCCGTGTTGACGGCAAACCAAACCAACCGAGATGTTTGACGCACTCTAGTGTATCTCCATGGGCTTTTTATTTCCACTTGAAAAATAATATAATAATATACACCATTTGATTGCGACAAAATGCGTGGCGGGAGGCAGCAATTCAGCCATTCAACGAAGAAGAAGAGATTATCAAAGCAAATCGATCAGGATGTTTGAGGTTTTTTGCGCGACTGAGAGACTAATGAAAACTTGGTCGACTAAACCTCGTCCGATCGACTAATAGTTAGTCGACTATTAGGGGGCAGCCCTAATATTTATATGCTGTACAACTTAAATCAATAGCATCCACATACTTTTTTATTTAACAGAAAATAACAAACCGTCTCAGGTATGGGTTCGCAAAGGCGGGGGTCCAGATGAGTGCCACCTGCGGCTGGTCGAGCAAGGGGTGGCAAAGTCCTGGGACACCAGGCCCAAGAAGCTTTTGCAGCTCTGGTATGTTGCGAGGGAGCCCTTGCCCTTGACCCGTTGACCAATGGAGAAGGCGGTCTAAGGTCCAGTTCCACCTACCAGAACCCGCTGCGGAGGTCTAACAAGCTGAGCCAACTGGACCCGTTAATGTGGTCAAGGGTGTCGTCAATCGGGCAAGAAGCAAGGTCAGAGTCCTTCTGGGTTACAGTATTCAGCCGGCGGTAGTCCACACAGAAATGCACACAGCTACACTCCTTCTTGCGTACCAGAACCACTGGTCTGGCCCAAGGACTACAGAGTGGGCCAGACACATCACTGGACAACGCTGGAGCTCCAGAACTCGTGCCGTAGCTTTGTGCCCGCCGCTGTCGCCCACAGGGACCCCCTTCCACTTCATCTGGGCCAACTCACCAGTCATTGTCCTGACTTCGACGGTGGTCAGTGGTGACCAACCTGGTAGTGGGGAGCCATCTGTGTCGGGCAGCGCACCTGGCCGGACCAGGGAGATCGATGGTGGTGGACCCTGTGTCCACCAGAGCCTTTTAGGGTGCAGTCCATGTATAATCCCCCGGCCAGTGGCGGATTTAGGTATGGGCCACATGGGCAGCCGGCCGCCCAGGGCAGCATTTGGCCGGGGGTGCCACAGAGCGCTCGATCATGTGTGGGTCTGTTAACCTTGTAGGAGTGGGCGCCCTGATTCTGGTTTGTGAGCTAGGTAGCTGAGAAGGTCTCACACCCAGAAGTAGGAGATGGGGAAGGGAAAGGGGGGAGGTTGACCCCACTGGACACCCGATGTAGGGGGGGGGGGGGGGGGGGGGGGAGTCTATCAAACACACGTACCTTTGTACAGTAACGCAGTCAGTAAAATCAGTCACGCTACGAAATGCGACCAAATAAGCCGCAATTCATTCCTAATACTGTGAATATATAATTTCACAGACATGTTGCATTTTTTTTCTGGGTTGTGCGAAATGGGTTGTGTGAAGTCATTAAGAGTAATGTGAAAACAGTCTGCAGGTGAATTGGTTAAGTCTTGACCCTTGGTTGACACTGTTGGGGAATGGGGGGGGGGATGTATTGATTCTCGAGTGCCAAATCAACACAAATGGATAAGAAATGGCCTAATTCACCAGGTGCCCAGTTTAGAAAAGAAAAGGAAAAATACGAGGAGAAACGCCCCAAAAGATAAATCCAGCTATGACATCACTGAATGAGTATAATAATATGCATGTAATGAAATAGGCTCGTATAACACTTATTTTGGATATAATTTCATAAAGTGTGTGAAATTACTTAAAATATGTATATATTCTGGGGGGGGGGGTTGCTTAAGGGGGGGAGGGTTCCCCTCAGGAGGTTTTCGCCCAGGGCGCCATACAAGCTAGAACCGCCCAGGCGGCCGATTCGGAGGATAGACCAGCGGAGGCGAGGAATAGTCGTCTCTGTGGGTGGCAGGTCCCTCGCTGTGCCGCCCCCCGTGGTGGTTTGATCCCCGGCCGCGGAGACGGTGGCGGCGGGGCAGTGGGCGGTGGGCAGCGGCGCGCCACGTGTCCTGAACGGCGGGGGTCATGTGTTCTTCCCCTTCGACGAACGGCGACAGGGGCTTTGCGAAACGCGCATCTTCACACTGCGACCCTTGAATTTTGTTTTGTTTTTTTCTTGCAGGGCATTTTCGAGCTCATTCATTTTTTTTTGTAGCTTATCTTTTTTCTGAAGTTTGATCCCCGCTTGCCTTTAAACTTTCGCTCTGATCCATGAATTCAAGACTCGTGTCGTTCAGGCCAAGCAGTTCTGACATGCCACTGTCTTTCTAGTTCTATTACTTCTTGTCTTTCGAGTTTACGGATAATAAGAGAGATTAGGAACATCCAACTTTTCCGAGACACATTTTCTCTGTTCTGTCCAGATATGTCTAAATAGTGCACTGACTTCAAGGAGGTCTTTAGATAACCGACTTTAAAAGCCTCATCACTTCAGTCTGCAATTCTTCTAAGGCGTCACTGTGCCCGTCCTCAATCCGGTTCTCTCTTTCGCCGACATCATTTTGACAGAAGGGCGTGGGCGATTTTACTGCGTTGCTGTGCTTACTTTTAAACAGCTTCGAATTGCCTGATGATCTCTTCAGGCCTCAGGCTTGCGCGCCCCTTTTCCTCCAGCTTCGGTCTCGCCGACGCACCGACTGCAACCCTTCATGACGTCAAGGAGTGAGCGGCATCAAAGGCTGCTCCCTGGGACGTTGGCAGGAGACCTTAGGAGGCGCATCTCGGTGGGACCTCCAACATGTAGCTCCCCTGAGAGGGGGAGCTGGAACAAATGAGATGCTGTTTGATTTCAGCCTCAACTGTAACATTTACAAGGAATGTATTGCAGCATTATATGCATTACATAAAATACAACAAATCTCAAAATATACACAGATGTACATTGTACATATATATGCTATGACACTGAAACCAATCCAATTCCATGCGCTTTTATATTTATTCTATTTCATAACCAACATATAATTATATTGGTTATTTTAAGAAAATAACCAATGCTAAGGAGTGCTTCAGACAGGGTGTACCGCGCTCCTGACAGTCATATATATTGCGCGTCTAGACTTGTGATCATTGCCGCCAACATGAATGCTGTCTCGTTTTACACACTGAGCAAGGGTTCGTTATTTATTTAGCAGTGATTTGCTTTTACGTAAACGAACAAAAGCATTAAGAGACAAGTGTTTGTCTGTGGGCGTGCGTGTGCGTGCGTGTGTCTGTGTGTGTGTGTGTGTGTGTGTGCACAGTTTTTCCCGGCGTTCCACAGCACTCCCCAGCCTTGATGGATGGTCATTTTCATTGGCCTGCTCCATGCTTAATGAAGCTTGCACTTCATGTCTTAATTGAATGCTTTCTACGCTCTCATGTACCCCCCCCCCCAACACCCCCACCCCCAACCCCACACACACGCCCACAACCCTGATAAGCATCCCTGACACACACACACACAAACACACACACCCTGTCCCATAGTGCACTTC
>JAOPHQ010001802.1:0-5000 GCA_030340625.1 Merluccius polli | reverse complement strand
CGCAAAGTTGCGGCGGGGCGACGCAAAGGACGCCCCCCCTGAACGGCGCGAACGACGCCTCATTTAACTGCCGCAAACACAGTACGCTCCAGTTGACATTTTTCATCTCGAGCGTAATATTTGTGTCGTGAAATTTGCCGCGAGTAAACACAATTGATCCCGGGATCAAACTTGCAGCGTCGGTAAACGCGAGGCAGGAAAAAAAAATGCGCTTGGCGTTCGGTGCGCACGCGGCAGAGCTGGCTGTTTTTGCATGATTGACACACACCGCCGTTGGCCTGTGAATGTGTTTGGGTGTATGAATGGATGAATGTGAGGCAATAATTGTAAAAGCACTTTGAGTGGCCACAGGTCTGAAAAACATTCAATTCATAAATGCAATTATTATTATTATTGGTTGTTTTTTTTTGTATTGTTATTATTATGCTTTTATTCCACTAAATTTTTAAAGAAAACTATGTGTCTGGATCAGTGGGACTGAGAGGTCGGCTGGGAAAAGCCCAGTTTAGTTATGGCCTATTTAATATTTTAAAAGCTGCTGCCATTGTTCCTGGTGGGAGGTCATTGTATGCATAGAGAATATGTTGTACTGCCATTCCTAATCTAGCCTCGTTCTTACGGATCCTTCCTTCCTTCCTTCCTTCCTTCCTTCCTTCCTTCCTTCCTTCCTTCCTCATCATTGTATAATCCTCCCACTCCTTCATTGTATCCTTATGAACAGAAAGGACCTTCCTTTCTTCCTTCCTTCCTTCCTCGTCATTGTATAGTCCTCCCACTCCTTCACTGTATCCCCATGAACAGAAAGGACCTTCCTTCCTTCCTTCCTTCCTTCCTTCCTTCCTTCCTCATCATTGTATAGTCCTCCCACTCCTTCATTGTATCCCCATGAACAGAAAGGACCTTCCTTTCTTCCTTCCTTCCTTCCTCGTCATTGTATAGTCCTCGCACTACTTCATTGTATCCCCATGAACAGAAAGGACCTTCCTTCCTTCCTTCCTTCCTTCCTTCCTTCCTTCCTTCCTCGTCATTGTATAGTCCTCCCACACCCTCATTGTATCCCCGTGAACAGAAAGGACATACATTAGCTTTTTTGTTGCTAGTTTTTTTTTGTCTTTTAATGTAAGCCGGGCCGAGAGCAACCTGCCAGTCACCAGTTAGCCCATTTATGGATCAATGGTCTCCAGGCCTCGCTAATCCTTCCAATCAACTGGCCAAGTCAGTGATCATTATTTAGGGTCCTAACCAATCAAATATTAAGTAAACACATGGAGTGAAGACATCCAGAGGAGGGCCGGCCATGCGGAGACAAGGGAAAATGGAAGAAGAAAAGAAACTGAGATATGGCTTGGAAGAGAATATCAAATAATAAGAGTGCTTAATATTTTACCGACTTGATGAAAAATGCACTGTAGCGCCAGAATGGAGGAAAAATGCGATGATTTGGATGCATTATGTATGAGGTCGGTCCGCTGGCGAAAACCACGCGGCACTGTTGAATAATCGGCGTTTCACTGTGGCGCCGCAGCGCAGCGCAGCAATATTTTGTTATTGCTACGCATCGCTCAATTCATTTGGAAGTCGCATAAAAGTTAGCATTTAGCGCGGCAGCCGGCGGGGCGCGTGGAAAGCTTACGGATGGTTGGCTAATGAGTAAAAGAAATGGCATGACTCCCAAGACGCCCCTTAAACTTAATGCATCATGCGTTTTTGGGGCTGTCCCAGTAAGTTGCGCGAGTAAGAGTTAAACAAGGTTTAGATAAACAAATGTTTATTAGATTGGTGACAAGGGATAACACTCATTACATTACAGTATTTGCGGCAACTTGACAAACATAATGACTCGTAAAATATATACATATCTGGCTTTTCACAGCTTACAACTGACTCCTCTTGTCTTATCTGTGAAAGAGAGAAAGGAGATAGATGGGGAGAGAGGAAAAGGAGAATTACGTACAGACATATTTAACGTATAATCATAAAAATCAATTAGATTTATATATAGCGCCTTTCAACTCAAGGCGTTTCAAAGCGATGGGGAGAAACAAGCACAGAAAACAAACCAAAAGGACAAATAAAAGACGAGGAGGATTGTCCAGAAGCTTGGCTGATCTCCGCAGATGAACGCAGCTCAATGAAGATGGACTGCAAACAAATTGGTATCCATTTTCTGTAACCCCTCCAAACATTGACACACTTCCCGCTCGCCAACTCTTCTTTGGGGATGTGTTTCGGGGGATTACCGTGCGGCGACAGAGGGGACGCGGTAGGATTTGCGGGGGGCCCCTCGCTATGGGATATCACTATACGAGGCGCTGTTTACACTTGGCTCCGCCGTGAGTCGCCCGGCTTTCCCCGCCGAGTCGCGGCGAGCCTCCCAATGCGCCGCTCTGACCGGCATGAAAGGAGCTGTAAAGACGGGGGACATGACACACGAGAAGATGAAGGAGGTCCGGCAGACACGAAACCCTCGCAAACCAGGGCAGCAGCAGCAGCACCGCCGCCACCGCCAACAACACCACCACCACCGCCGCCGCCGCCCTCACCACTAAATCCGCATTCGTAAAATATTGAGGATATTAACCTAAAAAAATAAAAGGGCGGAAAGGCTTTCCGTAAGTGCCCTGTTCAATGTTTTACAAGGGTGAGCCCGCACTTGGCTGCTTTAAACCATGAGTCAGTCTGATCAGCCAGAGGCAGAGAGAGAGAGAGAGAGAGAGAGAGAGAGAAGCAGTTGACTGAAGTTCCTCTCCCCCTCCACCCGACCTCCCAAAAAAGGTGACGCATCCTCTCTTCACGTCTATGGCTGTATGATGGATGGTGTGTGGTGTGTATATATATATAACGGGTGCGACATCAATACGTAACTTTCCCTTAATGCTGCTTTCTGAAACACGTATGGATGGGCAAAGAGCTTCTTGTGGGAAAAAAAAGCACCCTTGAATGAATTCATTGTGTCGTTTGAGAGGCATTTATATTTTGTCTTTGCAAGATTCAAAACCTTGGCTGGTATATCTATGCATCTGTGTCGATGTATTTTTTTGGCAAACAACTCAAGTGTGTGTGTGTGTGTGTGTTTCAATAGCCGCAAGCATATCTAATGAGCACGATTCGTTCGCGGAGAACATTACCATTTCGCCGAGCCGATGCGACGTAGACGGCAAAGTTGTGGAAAATGACAGACAGACAAATTCGCCACAGAGGAGACACACAGAGAGATAGGAGGAGAACGAGAGCAAAACCCGTTCCGCCCTTTTGATTCTTTCCGCCTCTCTTTCCCCCCCCCCCCCCCCCCACCCCTCTTCTCTCCGTCCCGCTCGGCTGAAGTGTCTGCGGCGAACCGTGATAATGTGCTGCAGTCGCCACCTCTCACCTCCTCTCCTCTCCGCTCGTTTCTCTGTGATACGGCGGGCGGCAGCAGCAGCAGCAGCAGCAGCCGGCAAATGGATGGAGCGGCTGCTGCTGCTGCTGCTGCTGCTGCTGCTGCCACCGCCACAGCAACTTCACCGCTGGCACACAAGCCCCCTTACCGTGGACGGTGATCCCGAGCTTGCTGGGGATGGGGATATTAAACATTACACAGGGTTTTCAAAGCAGAATATATCGAGCGATTAAAGGGAAAGTTAATTTAAGTGTAGTATATAAAGTGAGTATATGTACAGAGTGTACATTATTATTAATCACAGCACTAAATTCTATGGCAAAAAAAAAGTACACCGCGGAGCACACCTGTCCAGAAACTGTATTTCTCGACATATATAACCATCCCGGGCGACCGGGTTTTCCCCAACATTCAAAGACTATTGAATTATTAAAGTGGGCCGTACCTTTAAATACACACATGCTCTGCATGGACTATGAAAGGAAAACACAAACAGGATGGTGGGCGCGAGAGAGTGAGAGAGAGCGAGAGAGAGATTGAGATTGGTTGGATTGGTCAGTACCTGTTCAGGTGAGGGCGGGGCCATCTAGGCCCACCCCCCCCTATCCCAACACACACATGCCAGTAGAGGGGGAGGACAGACGGTAATAATGACAAACAAAAAGGCGATGGCTTGAACAAGCAGCGCACTTCACTTCGCTTTCAGGCATTCACTCTTTTCGGAGTCCATTTGTTGGCGTCTCACAAGTACGCCCTCAAAAGAGCCGACATGAAAACCAGGCGGCTAGATGCGCCCGTCTCAAGCACCTTTATCGCGCTAATGTGTTTTGTAAATACTCACGCACCGCGCTTATCCAAACCCGCGCCACCGCTATTCCAAGTAGAGAGCGGAGGACGCGGCAGAGGGATCCCTGGCCTGCACACTTGAGCGCGTCAGTACATATACAGCAACCGAAACCTCCGCACACTCACCCACTCTTCAATGCATATACAGCAACCAAAACCTCCGCACACTCACCCGCCCTTCAATGCATATACAGCAACCAAAACCTCCGGAAACGTACCCACCTTTCAACACAAGCAACCAAAATCTCTGCACACTTACCCACCCTTCAACATACATACAGCAACCAAAACATCCGCAAGCACATTCACACATTTTGGCTTTGGAGTCAAACACACTAACCAATAGCATCCTGGCACTGTTTACTACTAATATTACAGCTATACTAATAAGAAGAGCCTCCATCTCGCCATACATGCTTAAACGTGAAGCGGGCCAAGTAAATTCCTATTTTGTCACAAGCGGGACGCTTTTTTCCCCCCCTTTTTAATTGATATTCATTGACAAACAGGCTCATTCACGGTTCCTAAATCAACAAGAGCAGACAACGCTGCCAATGCAAATCATTTATATTTCCTCTGCTTCCCTGCTGTCTCCTCCGCATGTCCTCACACCCCCTTCTGTCTCCCGCACGTCAGCCATTTTCAACAGTTTCCTCCCCATCTATTTCCATGGAGATTAGGTCCGGGGGTGGGCTGGAGGGGTGATGGTGGGGGGGGGGGGGGGGGAGGGTGGAGGGTAGGTTGGAGGGGGTGTGTCACTCTTAGTCGGTCTGAC
>JAOPHQ010001801.1:0-66111 GCA_030340625.1 Merluccius polli | reverse complement strand
TACCCATATAAAGTAGAAATCCACTCCGCGTTTTCCTGTTTTTTTAACACACAAAGCAGCAGCATCACGCACGCATTCAAAACACGCACCGAAGCAAGCCTATGTTGAGAGTCGGATCAACGACAGCGGTAGACTTCAGAAACACAGACTGAACGCTGAACACAGTCACTTCAGTCCTCTGTGTATTAGTGTTGTCACGATACCAAAATTATCGCTTCGATACCGATACCAAGTTGAGAATTGCGATTTCGATACTTTTCCTGGACAAGGAGAAACACTCTTGAATAACATTGTTGTGCTTTACCGCGGCGCTGCGGCGGCAGTGTGAAGTGCAAAACACACTGGCGCCGCAGCCAGGGCTGGACTGGCCATCGGCCCACCGGGCGATGCACATCTTTGGGCCGGCCCAGGACTGTCATGATAATTTATTTTTTTTAAAAGTGTTCATTTGTCCTAACCGGAAGCGGTGTGTTACAAACCCCCCTGCCCCCCCCCCCGCCCTTTCGGTCGTCGGTCCGGGGTGTGTTACGATCGTGCGCAACCCCCACCGGTTGTAGGTCCGGGTGGGTTACGATCGCGCCCCCCCCCCCCCCCCGAGTATCGCGGTACTTTTGAAGTATCGGTGCACCATGCTGTGTATTATACCAGAACATAATAGTAGTCAGTAATTGCAGACCATGCCAGCTCCAAGGAAAATCAATGAAAGAGGGAGATCATTTTAAATCTGAAAACATGGTAAAATGCACCAGAATGCGGGAAATTGCATCTACTTCTTTCAAATTTTTCTGGGGGAGGACCCCCAAACCCCCCCCTCAAAATATGTCCCCCCCACTTTCAAAAAGCTGGTGACGCCCTTCATAAGGACCCTAAAACTGACAAATATGATTTATTGACCAATCACAGCCTAACTGTGCGTTCACACCAGAAGCGAATTGCGCTGCAAAGACGCTTTGATCGCTCATAAAGATTCGCTGCGAATATTTCTGTTCGCTTTTGTCGCTCAAGTCGCTCATGACGTACAATTCAAATTTGCAGACGCATTTAAAGGAGCCGTATGCTTTTAATACAGACAGCCATATCAAAGAGTGAACTCCCATACACTTTGGCCATATTGCAGAGACGGTTTTGCTTGTTTGATAAACGATAGTTGCACATCCCTCGTAACTACGCCGTGAAGGTGAACCCTCCCGGACTCCGCTATTAACATGAACCGCTCCGCCGGAGGAGCCGCACATCCACACGCACCGGACACCACAATACTACAAACACATGTTTTACATTTGATTGCTTTTAAATAAAGTTGTGTGCAGTTATACGGTAAATACGATTATTAAAAGTGTTCAATGTCTCCTTCCTGGTCCAGAACCGCTTGGGTCCATGCCGTTAATAGGCGGCCCGCTTCGTGCGTGTGCTTGTAAACATGATATTTAAGCCTGATTATTACGGTATTGTATTGTCTCTGAAATAAAAAAGGCTTGGATCGTACAACACCGGGTGCCCAGCCACAGCCGCCATTAACTTTTCAGTCGACATTTTGATGTACAGTAGGAACCAACAAAGTACAGTAGGAACTAAAGTGCCGGTGTTCCCCGGGACCCACGCAAGCGGAGAGCGTCTACATTCAGATTGGCTGTCAGTGTTTTGCCGCTGAAACGCGTCATAGTCATTTGCATAAAGTTAAACTGTCTTCAACTTTTTTTGGTCGCTCTGGTCGCTCAACTTTTGCCGCTGGTAGCGTTGGTCGCTTGTGACGCTTTGGTCGCTCTTGCCCATAGAAAGTGAATGACTTCCGGCGATTTGGTCGCTCAATTCGCTTCTGGTGTGAACGTTAGGTGTTGCTGGATCCAGTAAAGCTTTGTGTGCATGTGACGTGTCCATTCGGTTATTGATTGGTGACCATCTGCCTCCCTCCTCACAGTGGTGATCGAGAGGGTGGAGGTGAGAGGCCTGACAAGCATGGCTGACGACCCCGGCGAATACACGTTTGAGGTGGGTGTCTCACTCACACACACACACACACACACACACATATTGTTGCGTTTGGGAAGGTACTGAACAAGCGACAGGGTTGTACATTTCTTTCTTCTCTGATTTTGTTGTGTTTTCTGATTGAACTCCTTGTATGGTGATCTTCTCCTCCAACATTAATGACCCTCGCTCGATCACTTACTGTTTCATTCGCCCACCTCCTCCTCCCACTCTGCTTTCTCTACCCCTGGAGCTCCGGTTCTCTAGTCTAGCTTCCTCACCTCTACTCCTCCTCTTCCTCCTCTTCTCTCAGTAAACCACTTCTTCCTCTAACTCCATCCAGAGAGTGTGTGTGTGTGTGTGTGTGTGTGTGTGTGTGTGTGTGTTTTAATTTGTAAATGCTTGTGTTCTCGTTTGACGTGTAATATATTGTAATATTTTTCATTAGGCTTTTTTTTTTTACTTGCCTACTATAACCACAGACCACATTTGCCAACTTTCCTCCAGATCATGACCCTGTCTTCTTCTCTCTCCTTTCCTCTCTCCTTCTCTGTCTCCTTCTCTGTCTCCTCCCCTCTCTTCTTCTCTGTTTCCTTCCCGTCCCCTCCCATCTATCCTTCCCTGTCTCCTCTCCTCTCTCTTTCTTTTTCTCCTACCTGGCTCCTCCCCTCTCTCCTTCCCTGTCTCCTTCCCTGTCTCTATGACTCCTCTGCTCTCTCAGGCCCACTGGTTGGATGGCTGTGTCTCGTCTGTGGTCCGAACTCAGCAGGAAGTGACAGAGCTACTCTCCCAGGTCACACACACACACGCACGCGCACACACAGATTGCAGATTGCAGATTGTTGGTATCTGAGTGCAGAGTTTCTTCCCTGATACATCTTATCTTACTTTTAGAAACGGTTTAGTGGGCTGGGCCTCACCAATAGTAGCTTGTTTTAACTAGTGCAGTGCCCATTCAAAACATGCCTGTTTGGAACAGGCCGATTGCTTGGCATTCAGTTGAATCCGGTCAAATCTGAGTAAATCGGGGAGGCAAAACGCTCTGCTGCTGAACGCTCTGCCTCTTCATACCCCACTGCTGCCAGTGGGGTATGAAGAGGCAGAAGAAAACCACGTCACCGCCGAAACACAACGCAGCCTCGCCCGGCGGAATCAAATAACCACTGCGGTTATTAAGTAGAGCATGGATTTAATTAAGGGAGGTATTTTGCCAGTGGTAACGTTATTAGTGTTATAAGTTAGTATGGCAAACATACACAATTTAAGTTGCAATGGCATAGTGGCGCTTTTTCTGCATCCGGTCATGCTCAGACCCCAGGAAAGTGAAGAAGAGTTGTGTTGTGACGTTAGTGTATATCTATAAGAGTTTAGTTGTATATATGAGTTTGGTTGTAACGTGCCTATCAAGGCCGGCTGCAGACGTAGTTGAAGACATGCTTGTGGACAAAGGTGAAGACATGCATGTCAGTCCGCACTCCTCAGAGCCATGAAGCCCTGCCCCCGTTGCTGCTGCACAGAGCATTGCTTGTTTATTCAAAGTTTATTAATATTTAACTTATCGCATGTCCAAATTGCACCAAATTCGACACTGCATGTCCTTGGGTCCCCAGCAATACACCCGCCAAGTGTGAAGTAGATTGGAGGAAAGGTTCTCGAGCTATGTGACGCACATACGTACATACATACTTACAGACAGAGATTCGCTTCATAATTGGATTGTCCATTTTACTGGAGATTTTATACAACCACTTTTTTTTCACTTATTGTTATTTTTTCCAATTCATAAGAAGCCTGCAAACCCACCATTCACGTGGGTTTGCAACACATCCACTGCTACACTGTTTGGGCCTATGCCAAGCAGAATACGGTTCATATTGGATGGGCAACATCAGGGATTTACGGTCCGTCTGACTCATTTTCTGGCATTTTTCAGCTAGCCGACGCGTTTCCTGAGGAAGGACTTGACAAGTTGGCCCCTCCCTCCCTGGAGCCGGACCCAAGGTAAGAACCACTGTTTTTAATTGTACATCAAAAATCGAATTTATTTTTTGCAAAAGCTTTAACAAGCAAAAAGCTTTTGCAAAACTTTGACCTTTTGGCTGTCACACATTAAGTCTGGTAGTAGCAAGCTAGATGTTAATGATGGCTTATGGAACTTTTTCTTCTTCTTTCTTTTCTTTTGCCAGTCTGGAGTCACTTTGTTTATCAGCTCCATATGACAGATAAACTGTCTTCCTGCCCTGATGCCAGCTGTTCTGTTTTTAGTTGTCTGACTGAGGATCCCAAAATTATTCTCCAGACTCGTCTGTCTGTTGCTGTCTGTGTCCAGTTGTACTCCTGTCTGTCTGACTGGCCTGTTTGTTTGTGTGTGTGTGTGTGTGTGTGTGTGTGTGTGCACGCGTGCGCACGCAGGTGTCTCACAGTGCTGTCCAGTCACGTTCTCCAGCACCGCTGCGTACACCTCTTCCTCACACCTCTCTCGGCCACGCCCCCTCCCTCTCTCTCCTCCTCTCCCCCCTCCCTCCCCCCATCACCCCCGTCACCCCCCGTGGCTCCCGTGGCCCCGGCACCTTCTTGCACCCTGACCTGCAGCACCAGTAAGTCCCTGTGATGATGATTGGTGCTTGTTATCCTTTTTGTGCCTGTCGTCCCTCGCTCGCGGTAGGCTGACATCCACCTTGTGGGCGGGACATGGGTTGGGTTTGGCAGGAAGTGAGGATCATGGGCTGTGTGTGATGGTGCAGAGCTGCTGATCCCTGGGGAGTAGGGTTGCACTGCGCAGCGTGTGCTTTGCCACGTCGTAGTGGCAAAGAACCCTAGTGGGTGTCCAACAGTAGTAGTGCGACTATGGTGTTCAACATATGACTTAGGGCTGGGTGATATGGAACAATTAAATATCACGATAATTATGGGGAATTTTGCACAATATTGATAAATATTGGATCATTAAATTGAAGTATATGGAAGTGTAAAGTATGTTTTCAGATTAAAACTAGTTTTCTTTTCTCACTGCCGTTTCAAACCTCATATATTTGATCATTTTAAGGGTACATCTCCCCTAATATGAATATTATTATGATAATGACTATTATTATTATTATTATTATTATTATTGTTGTTGTTGTTGTTATTATGTTATGTTGATTTGCTGAGGCATGTGTCTCACTCAATCATAAATCCCTTCCCCTGATCCGTGATTTGTTTGTATTCACTGATTACAATGAGCACCACATCTGAGCAGCTTGAGAGTCACTTTGAAAACTGCTGCTATGCTGATACCTTGGCCCACATCACACACTGCAAAATGGTGGTTTCGGGTGTTGTGACAAATCCACTAAAGCCACTCAGCTTTACCGCTAAGTTGTGTTTTTGTTTGGTGTTGGGATGTTAGAACTGCAGGATATGACGAGGCAAGAGGTTTGAGGTTCAAGCTGTTTCTACATGCAAAGGAAAAGCAGGTGTCCCACAGGCAGGCAGTGAAGAGAGGAAAGGCTCTTAGTTGTTTTCTTGTCGTTTGGTTTTGGGATCTGGGTGCAGTTGAAGGTCGGAGTTGGTGGGTGGAGACAGCGAGGGCTTGGGGCTTTGGCCGTGTCGAGGTGACAAAGAGGAGGGTGGGGGGGGGTTACAGAGAGGGGTTCCTGAGGGGTGTGTGTGTGTGTGTGTGTTCTATTTTTGTCTGGGAATTCAGTGTGGCATGTTTGTATAGAAAGGCCTACAGAGCAGCTATCTCGTGTGTGTGTGTGTGTGTAACTGTTGAATGTGTGTGTGTGTGTATGTGTGTGTGTGTGTGTGTGGGCGCGCACCCTGTGGAGAGAGAGCTGTTATAACTGTGCCTGGCTCTCACAGGTTGGCAAAAAAACATGCACTATAATTAGGATTATTGCCCTTACACACCATGAGTGAAATTAATTGAATTAAACCATAAAACAACGCACCAGTAGGTGCATTTAAAGCCTGTTTAATGGTTTTAATTTCATTAGGTGCACACCTATGGGAATGCTTTTGCTTGTTTCTTCTGGACCCATTTAAAGGGCTCACTAATGTGTGGTCACTGAACAACAGGATAGTCCTGCGCTATAAGGTATCAAACTGTATTTTGCAGACACACACTGTATTTTATAGACGCTCATTTACACTCACTTTAATGGCCCAAAATTCCTTTTACATAATTGAATATTGCACAAAAAAGCACAAGAACAAGATTTTGCTGCAAATGTGTATATTTATTCCTATAACTGTTGGTCAACGAAGATAAGATGTTCTTTATTAATCCCAGATGGGAAATTTAGGGAACTAAAATGTAATCTAAAATCTGTAGTTTTGATAGCTTATGTTGTATCTAAAGTAGTTTTGATAGGTAAACAATTTTGTTGTTTGTTTGATTATATTAGTTTTTCTTGGTTCCTCAGAGCTGGGCAGTCTGCTGCAGTACAGAGGAGCTAACAGGTAGGATTCTTCTTGTTCCTCTCTGTGTGTATTTCTGACACGACACGGTATCGCCTTATGTATATTCTACACACAAGCATAGGAAGAGGTGAACTTGCAGGGGTGGGCTTGTGATCCTCTCATTAAATGCATACATTGGACATACTTTGATTCATATAATAAAATATAGACAGCATGCATTTGCAGCATTGCAAGGGACATCTTTTTATGCAATCATTTCTGCATGCATGCACTATTTTTCGTTCTTGTGTATTATTGGTCGTGTTATCCCACCTTACAACTGTTACGCAACAGGCAATGACTCTCACCCACTCTCTCTCTCTCTCTCTCTCTCTCTCTCTCTCTGTATCTCTCTCTCTGTATCTCTGTTGGTGTGTGTGTGTGTGACTCTCTCTCTCTCTTGCTCTCGATCTCCTGTTCTGTCCTTTCCTGGCTCTCCCAGGGCTGCGTATGGCGTGGCCAGCATCCAGCCTGCGGTGAGCCTCCATAGCTCCTTCATGACGCGCTCCCTCCCTCAACTCTCCTCCCTTCCTCCATCCACGCCTCCCTCTGTCCCTCTCGGACAGCACTCGCCCCAGATGCTCCCCCTCCTCCCCCCCACTGTGCCCCCGCAGTGCGTCTCCTCTTCCTCCTCCTCCTCCTCCTCCTCACCAGCGGCGGCCTTGGCGTCACCGAGCGCCGACTCGACGGCGCCTCACTCCTCCCACTCGTACGGCCCGGCCCCACAGAGTCTCTCTCCACACTGCCCAACACCCGGTGGCCAGTTCCTCCCCCACTCCCTCCCCCTCTCCCTCTCTCATTCCCACTGCCAGCCCGGCAGCCCCTTGCCCCACCCTGCCGTCTCCCAAGGCCCGGCCCTGGCCCACTGCTCCTCCTCCTCGCAGGGCCTCGCCCCCGCCGCCGCCGCCGCCGCCGCCGCCGCCGCCGCCGCCACCGCCGCCGCCGCTGCTGCCGCCACCACCGCTCCCGAACCGAACGGCATTCTGGACTGGCTGCGCCGGCTGCGGCTGCACAAGTATTACCCCGTGTTCAAGCAGCTCACCATGGAAGAGGTGAGGGCGCTTCAAAAGCCACTCTTGGTTCCTTTTCATGCATTCGATGTCTTGAATCTAACCGTGACCGTTTTTGATATATTTAGGTAACGCTTTACAATAAGGGTACCTTGATTACCATTAGTTAATGCTTAGTAATAAGCATGCTTAGTAATATGCATTAACTAACAGTTAATTAACAGTTAAGTAATGTGTCTAGTAATCATTTACTAATGGTGTTCATGTTAGTTAAGGTATTAATTTATACATTATTTAATAGATTATAAAGATGTGAGATGCTCCCCACCACAGCAGAATCGAAAATCCAAAGGAGCGAGAAATTAATACTTAAAATACATATTTAATACCATTTTCGAGTACCATTTTCTGGAAGAGGAAAGGCTTACGCTTGGGACACACTGATTGGCTGCCGCACTGAACTGCAGCAGATTGTGTGATGCTGTCCACACAGACAGCGTCATCATCAGAACATTTTCACAGGCTATTTTGCCTAGTACTTCACATCTTGAGCAATAGTTATAAACTGATAAATAATGTTTAAATTATTACTTTAGTAATAACACGAACGCCATTATTAAATGATTGCTAGACACATTAGTAAACTGTTAAATAACTGTTATTACTGCATTAACTAATGTTAATTAATGTACTCTTATTGTGAAGTGTTTGCGATATTTATGTGTGTGTTCAAAGAGTTTTTTTGTTCCTCAGTGTGTCATTCACGTTTTCAATGTCCATTTCCACCAGTTCTTAGCCCTGACCGAGGAGGACCTGAACAAGTATGACCTGACCCAAGGAGCCAAGAAGAAGCTGAAGACCCAGCTGGAGCTGCAGAAGTTAGTCTGAGCCGTTTGTGTAGTTTGTGTATCAGGAAGTTTGTGTATCAGGATATAAATGTTTGTATCGTGGGTGGACATCCCCCTGCAGTGGCTGGCTCCTGCAAATAATGTGACAAGAGTGTTGAATCTAACATTTGCTGTTCCCCAACAAAGCTTGTAGCTTGTTTTTTGTTGTTGTTGTTGTGGTCCGAGACATTTCGAGCCCACATTAGACCTGCTACAGGGCAGTGGATGTCATTTCCTGCTACTGATTAACAGGCCAATCAGGCTAATGATTTGCAGGCAAATCAGTTGTTTTAAACAGCGACTCTAAAACAACGCTGGCACAGAGGGGGTCAATGGTTAACTGTTCCTCAATGCACTGCAGCAGATAAGACGTATCTTTGAACACACTGAGAGGAAAACATGCAAGCACGCATGGACACCAGCATGCCCATCTGCATGCATAGACACAGACATGCACACAAAGGAACAAGCACACACACACACACACACACACACATACACACAGCCTTATTAATAGTGTGTGTTTGTGTGTGCACAAAGGAACAAGCGCACACACACACACACACACACACTATTAATGAAGCTGTGTGTGTGTGTGTGTGTGTGTGTGTGTGTGCGCGCACGCCATGCTGTGGGTTTGTGATTATATTCATGTGCGTGTGCCAGAGTCAGGGAAATGGAAACTTTTTAGCTGTGGTTTTCCATGTGGAGGAATATGTCAGGGTTGGGTTTGTCTCTAGCCTTGCATCATGAGAACAAAGCATCCTGAGAGGGCAGCAGCAGTGTGAGAGTGGCTCCCTCTGCTGTCCGTCATAGACACAAGCAGCTGACAAGCACTGAAATATACTGAAATTGCGAGCTAGGATAGGGCACGGGTAGTAGACTAAACTAGTGAAGATAAGTCTACTCCCCGTGTCCTGGTACATAAAAGCAGCAGACCCATAAATAGTGTTATGACTGACACCTGTTTGTCCTACGATGAAGCCTCTGTGAGAAGGGTCTATTGAGGATGAATTGAATAGTCTGTTCTATGAATTCATTATCCATTATTAGTAAGTGTTTGTGTGTGTGTGTATGTGTGTGTGTGTGTGTGTGTGTGTGTGTGTACAGCCGGGAGATGAAACTAGAGAAGCGATATGCTGCCCCCCAGTTCCCAGGCTCCTGTGGTGGCATCGCTATGGTAACGCCCTCCAGTCATATGAGGCCCTCATTACATCCCACATCCACTGGAGGTAAACGCTTATTGTTCTTCTTGTAGTTTGTGATCCATCTATTATACACACTCTCAATGTACACGCTTTCTAAGAGCCACAAGCATGTCATCCATGAGCTAAATTTCCACTGTTGGACATAATAGGTAACATCATCATCACAAAAAGTATCACATAAATAATCCCATCTAACCTGTTCTTAAAAATGTGACACCGTGACTTAAAGTTGCTGTAGGTACGATTCTAGAGTTGTAAAGAGAGAGAGCGGAAGAGAGCAAGAAAACTAAACCACCAAAAAGACGTGCCCTCACGTCTCTGCTCCCTCCCTCCCTCCCCACGTTTCTCCACCATTGAGAAGTGTTGCATTTCAGGCACCTCTGATTGACAGGCATGATGGATTCCCCTGAACCAATCAAGGGAAGAGATGCCCTGATTGGTCAGAAACAGGCCGGGAGCGGTCTTAAATCTATATTGACTCATACAGAGGACTGTATGTGTTAACTTGAAACAGATATTCTCACAGCACACTTCACTCACTAATAGCTGACAGATGGGATGGGAAGCTATGGGATTTCTAATCAATTACACTCAAATAGTAGCTCTTAAATCTTACCTACAGCACCTTTTTAATTGTTGATGCAGAGCTGAGAGTGGAGGTGGATGCTGGAGCCCACCACCAGGGGCTCCCCGTCCCCAGAGACGGGAGCTCCTCCTCTGGGTACTCCAGCTCCGCGGGCTCCCCCCGGTCCGCACTGCGCCGGAGCACAGCCTTCGACAGGACCAAGGAGGTTCATAGACGTAAGTCTTGGTGTGACACGACCGCGAACAAGTCATGATCCTGGATGGATAATGGCGGCTCATAACACGAGTCATCATAATGAAAATATTAAAATGAGTCACAGTTGGTCAGCATTGGTTTGACTCAAGACGGGTCCTGTGCATTCTCACTGACACATCTCAATGATGTTTGGTGGATGGTGATGAATTCATCATCAGCTGTAGTTTTTATCATCATCATAAGTGTTTTTAGACTGCAATAAGAAAAGCGTAGAATTGTCTTGTCCTCATAATGCATAATATCATCTTAAAGAAATGTGTTCTGTTTTTGGACGAAACCAATGTGTGTGTTTGGACTAAAACAATGGCATATGGTATGTAGAATTATAATCATTTTATAATTGATTCATAATAATTGACGCACTGTGCTTCCACCCAGCGCTGGGCAGTGGGCCAGAGAAGGACCGGGCCTGTGTGCTCCTCCTGGGCTCCAGCTCGGGCCGACCCACCGCCCAGGTCCTGCCTGTCCAGACCGAACTGCCACCCCCACACCCACCACCGCCCTCCTCCTCCTCCTCCTCCTCTTCCTCGTGCCATCCCGTCTTCAGCCTGGGCTCCCTGCACCCCCACCACCCCAGCTACCCTCATACGCTGCTGGCCACTGCCCCCCACCCGCCACACATGCTGACCTCGCCACGCAAACTCAGACCCCTCCCCCTGGGCCTGGAGGACAGGACCAAGGCGCCGGGCCCAGCTGCCCCAGGCTCGGGCGTGGGGCCGGGGATGGGACTCCGGCTGGACAGCCTTTTCCCGGCGGGGCACGGTGCCGACGGCCCCCAGGACTCACTGGTGGGGTGTCGCGGCCTGATGGGGGGCGGGGCCGTGGGGCTGATGGTCGACACCAGCTCCGCCCTCACCTCCACCTCCGACAGCCAGCACCACGTCTCCCACCCCCCTGTCCACTTCCACCTCTCCTCCGCCCCCTCCCCGGCCGCCTACTACTCCTACCCTGCTGGCGCCTCTTCCTTCTCCTCCATCTTCTCCTCCTCCTGCTTCACTCCCTACTCCTCCTCCTCCTCCTCCTCCTCAAAGCCGGGATCCCTCGCCGCCTGCAGCAGCGGTGGAGGCGCTGCTGGCTATGTTCCCATGGCGACTGGGAACAACACTGCGCCCGTGCCCGGCAGCTACTGCTCCCCTCCCGCGCTCATCTCCAGCCCTTCCCCCTCTCCTCCGTCCTCCTCCTCCTCCTCCTCCTCCTGTTCCTCTTCGCTAGACTGTCCCGGTGGTGCCAACAATCTGGGCCACGCCCCCTCGGCGTGCGCGTGCAGCTCGTGCGGTTGCCATGGCAGCTGCAGTGGGGCGTTTGGGGCGTTGCCGGGCTACGCGGCAGCGGGCTACCTGCGGCCCTTCTCGGCGGCAGGGGGGCCCTCGCTGTTCACCCTGGGCCCTCTGCTCCACTTCAGCCCGCTTATCACCTCCTCCTCCCCCTCCAGCACCCCCTTTTCCTACCCACTGGTGGCGCCACAAGCCCTGTACCGCCACAGTGTCATGTCACATGACCTGCAGCTGCAGCAGGGCTGTGGCGTGTACGCGTCGCAGGAGGCACTGAGGAATGGCGCCGCCAAGCGTGCAGCGGGCAATGTGTCGTGCTATAACTGTGGCATGGGCGGACACAGGGCTGAGGACTGCAAACAGCCTCCCATGGACGCCCAGCAAGGTGAGTTTGTGACGGGAGTTATGACTTCTATCGCCACATTAAAGGTGACCTTCTGGCATCGTCATTAGGGCCCGTTTGTATTCACTTACGGAGAAGAAGAATAACATTGAAAACACATCTCTCTAGTTATCGTCTGACTCTAGTTATAGTAATGGTATATTGTTAACGTGATGGACAACAGGATCTAAAAACGTAATGCACCGATCCGATACTAGGCATCGGTATCGGACCGGTACTGGCCCAAAATGTGGTATTGGGTATCGGTGGCTGGAGTTTATGCATAGCTCCGATACTCATCTTTTTTTTTTCTCATCCAACTTTTCTTATATTGTGAAATCACAGCTGCCATTCAGCCCAAAGAGAGATAACACAGTTAATTGCCACTTCAACACTGACTTTTGAATGTGTGTGTGGCAGTAGATCCTACCACACACTGCCTAAGTGGCTTTGGAGGGCTTCTCCACACAGGCAGTTGTTGGAGATGGCAAGATGGTACTGCCAGAGCAGGTAGTATATGCTGTCATGACAGAGCTCTCTCCAAGCCAAACTGAAAAAGGAGATGAACAAACGAACGGAAAGGACTACACAAACGATGATATTTTGCCATTATTGTAATAACTTGGTATTCATTATTATTATTAGGCTAATGAGAGATGAGGACAAAAATTTCAAGAATTTTTATTTTTAGTGAAATTACCAAATGGCTTCAAAATATGCGATAACAACGTCAAATAAATTACAGCCATATGACAGCCCATGAAAACAAATTTGGCCATTTGTAGGCCTATAAGGCAAGACAAGGCAAGGCAAGGCAGCTTTATTTATATAGCACATTTCATACACAATGGCAACTCAATGCGCTTTACATAAAACTACATATACAATAAAAATTTAAATAAATAAATAAATAAATAAAAGAATAGAAAGAAATAAAATACTATAAGAGCAGCATAAAATCATGATTACATAGTGCAATTAAAATTTACAATTTAAAGTGCTTTGAACGAGCTCAATCATAAGCACAGGAGAAGAGAAGTGTTTTTAACCTGGATTTAAAAATGTTCACAGTTGGGGCTGATTTCAGTTCAGCTGGTAGTTTGTTCCAGTTTTGTGCAGCATAACAGCTAAAAGCTGCTTCACCATGTTTAGTTTGAACTCTGGGCTTCACTATCTGACCTGAGTCAGTAGATCTCAGAGCCCTACTGGGTTTGTATTCTACTAAGATGTCATTCATGTATTCTGGACCTAAACCATCCAGTGATTTGTAGACCAGTAGCAGAACTTTAAAGTCTATTCTATAGCTGACTGGGAGCCAGTGTAAAGACTTTAGAACTGGAGTAATGTGCTCTGATCTCTTTGTTCTGGTTAAAACTCGAGCTGCAGCATTCTGAATGAGCTGCAGCTGTTTAATGCTTTTTTGTGGGAGTCCAGTCAGAAGACCATTACAGTAGTCGAGTCTACTGGAGATGGAAGCATGAATCAACTTCTCCTGGTCTGTTTGAGACATAAAACCCTTCACTCTGGATATGTTCTTAAGCTGATAGAAGGCTGTTTTGGTGATGGATTTGATATGACTGCTGAAGGTCAAATCTGAGTCTATCAGCACACCAAGGTTTCTGACTTGGTCCCTAGTTTTTAGAGAGAGTGACTCGAGATGTTTACTGACGGCAATCCTCTTCTCTTTATTGCCAAAAACAATTACCTCAGTTTTGTCCTGATTTAATTGAAGGACATTTTGGTTCATCCAATTTGTTACTTGCTCTAAACAGTGACACAATGACTGTATTGGACTGTAGTCATCTGAGGACAGTGCTATGTATATCTGCGTGTCATCTGCATAACTGTGATAGTCTACATTAGAGTTCTGCAGAACTTGACCCAAAGGCAGCATATATAGACTGAACAGAAGGGGTCCAAGAACTGACCCCTGAGGAACTCCACATGTCATAGCCATTCGATTGGATTCATAACTTCCAATGGTCACAAAATAACTCTGCTCTTCCAAGTAGGACCTAAACCATTCTAGGACTGTTCCGCTGAGTCCTGCCCAAGTTTCCAACCTGTTCAACAATATACTGTGATCCACAGTGTCAAATGCAGCACTGAGATCCAACAGGACCAGAACTGACACCTTGCCTGAGTCAGTGTTTAACCGAATATCATTTAACACTCTAATAAGAGCTGTTTCTGTACTGTGGTGAGGTCGGAAGCCTGATTGAAATTTGTCGAAAAGGCCACTGGAATTCAAGAAGTTGCTGAGTTGATTAAAAACCACTTTCTCAACGATCTTGGCTATAAAAGGAAGATTTGAGATAGGTCTGTAGTTGGTTAACATGGAAGCATCCAGCGTTCTCTTTTTTAAGAGTGGCTTAATGGCAGCTACTTTTAGGGATTTAGGAAACGTGCCCGATTGAAGTGAGCTATTTAGTATTTGTCGCAAATCTATTTGGACAGAGTTCACAATAGTTTTAAAAAAGTCTGATGGCATTGTGTCAAGACAGCATGTTGATGGTTTTAGATGCTGAAGTTTCCTCTATGGTTTTTTGGTCAACTGTATTAAATTCTGACATCGCAGTTGAGTTATTCCTGGGAGGTCTTGGGGATTGCGTTATTTTATTGTTTTGTTGATTTGTGTTAATATTTAACCTTATGGACTGGATTTTTTCACTGAAAAAGCAAGCAAATTCATTGCATTTTGCTGTGGAAAGGAGTTCTGGAGCTATCTGTTTAGGAGGGTTTGTCAGCTTATCAACCATAGCAAATGAGTGCGAGTGTTGTTGATGTTCTTATTAATAATTTCAGAAAAGTGTCGCTGTCTAGCCTTGAGTAACTCATAGTTAAAATTACAAAGACTTATTTTGTAGAGGTCATGATGAATTTGAAGTTTAGTTTTTCTCCACTTACACTCTGCATTCCTGCATTCTGTTTTTAAAGCCTTTACCATCATAGTGTTCCTCCATGTTGTTTTCTTTCTGATCAAGGTCGTCTTAGTTTTAATAGGTGCAACAACATCCATGACATTTGAGATTTTCCAGTTAAATTGATCTAGGAGTTCATCAACTGACTCTGCACTCACAGTTGGTGACATAGCTATAGCCTCCATAAACTTTGCACTGGTATTCTCATTTATGTACCTTCTCTTAACAGACACAGAGTTTAACTGAACATTTGGAATGATCTGTAAGTCAAAGAACACACAGAAATGATCAGAAAGAGCCAAGTCCTTAACATCAACAGAAGAAATGTTAACACCTTTAGAGATAACCAGATCCAGAGTGTGGCCTCGAGTGTGTGTGGGCCCTTTCACATGTTGCAAGAGGCCAAAAGTGTCAAGTAGAGCAGAGAGTTCTTTGGCATTACTGTCCATGTTATTGTCTACGTGAATGTTAAAATCCCCTGTTATGATAAAAAAGTTGTAATCAGTGCAGATAACTGACAGCAGTTCAGCAAACTCATCAATGCATTTTCCTGAGTATCATGGAGGTCTATAAATGATTTAAAAAATGACTTTTGGATCACCTTTTAGAAAAAACAGATATTCAAAAGAGCTAAAATCCATCCATCCATCCATCCATCTTCTTCCGCTTATCCGGGGTCGGGTCGCGGGGGCAGCAGCCTAAGCAGGGAAGCCCAGACTTCCCTTTCCCCAGCTACTTCGGCCAGCTCTTCCTGGGGGATCCCGAGGCGTTCCCAGGCCAGCCGAGAGACATAGTCTCTCCAGCGTGTCCTGGGTCTTCCCCGGGGTCTCCTACCAGTGGGACGTGCCCTGAACATCTCACCAGGGAGGCGTCCGGGAGGCATCCTAACTAGATGCCTGAGCCACCTCATCTGGCTCCTCTCAACGCGGAGGAGTAGGGGGTCTACTCCGAGCGCCTCCCGGATGACCGAGCTTCTCACCCTATCTCTAAGGGAGAGCCCAGCCACCCTGCGGAGGAAGCTCATTTCGGCCGCTTGTACTCGCGATCTCGTTCTTTCGGTCATGACCCAAAGCTAAAATCACCTAACATAATTTCCTTGCACTGAAATACAGATTTAAAGATGGCAGCAACTCCCCCGCCTTTCTTACCAGTTCGACACTTGTTCATAAAACTGAAATTTGTTGGTGCTGCCTCATTGAGAATAGCACAACAGCTACATTCAGTCAGCCATGTTTCACTAAGAAGTAAAAAATCTAGATCATAGGTCATAATGACGTCATTAACTAACAGTGATTTGTTGACTAGTGATCTGATATTGAGTAGAGCTAATCTTGTGGAGATAGCAGGAGACACTGGTATATTTCGAGGTTGACATGCTATACTTAATAAATTGGCAGATTTACCCTTTTTATTTCTCACCAGTTGAACCATTCTTCTGTTACCTGTCATCACAGGGATTGAGAAGGCTATCTGAACTCCATAGGGCCCTGACTTTTCTTGGGGGAGAACATTATTGGTATCAGTATTACAGCCTGGACCCGGCACGTATCAGTCCGACTCACAGATTATCTGAGTCAGAGGAGGTGGCGGGACTCTGTGACGTTTGGGTGATGGTGTTTTCCAGCATGGTGGAATGGGAGGGGCTGGACGAGGAGGGGGATTTTGGGGAGAAAAAATGGGATTTGGGCGTGGTGTGAGTTGGAAATCCAGAAAATGGGGGAATGGGGAATCCGGACTGCGTGGAGAGAATGAAAGGCTGGATGGGGTCCCGGTGGGTGAAAGTTGGGAGTCTCCTGGTGGGGCTGGGGGAGACTCCACTTGTTGGGCTGTTATTTGTTATAAACAAATGAATAAATAAATAGGCTGTAGCAGTAACTGTCACAGTTTCAGCGCTGGTGATGTTAGATGAGAGCACTGTGAGGCACAAAACTAAATGTCACTGTCTGACAATATCAGAATAAGTAATAATAATGCATAATGAATAATGTTGGATTACTTTTTTCATGGACTATTTGGGATTTTTGGGGTAATTCATTTATAAAAAAATTAAAAAATTAAAAAACTTTGATTACCATGGTCAAAGCTTTGAAGCATTCGGGTCAGCCCTAAAAAGGAATTAATTTAATTCATAAAATCCTTCTTGTTAATCCTTTTTGTTCTGTCTGCTCTGTGTTACAGGAACATTTCGACTCAAGTACATCCCTCGCCCTGACAGTCAGGACTCTGGGGAATGACACGTACACATCCCTGATCTTTCCCAACCGCGCATCAGAACTTTGTGTTGCAGCTGACATAAACCTATAGAGACTAGATCTTCAATTGGCCTGGGCCATTCCCCCCCCCCCCTGTTGGAGAGAATGGGAATGTCAAAGTATTTCACCCACTTTACCCATTTCAAATCTTCTGCATTGCCTCTATATTGTAGACATGACATCATGGATATAGTTGACAGCTGGAGAAGGGCCATGCCGCTCAGCCCGCCTGTCATCCAATTATCTCTCTCCCTATATTGTAACCACGCCTACAAGAGTGATTTGTCGAATTAATATCAGAGGTGGGACAGGGAGGCAGGACTAATCTCATAAATGAATATGAGGAAGAGCTTCATTCTGTGTTCTCTCCCTCCCTCTTTCATTACAACTAACTTTATAAGCTGATTTTACTGCAGAGAGCTGTTGGTTATCAGCTCTGGAGACCCGGGTTCAGCACTGTTCAGTCCTCAGACTTCTGCTACCAAACTTTATGGACTGTGTCTGCTGCATCAGCATAAACTCCTTTAGGGCACTTTTTGGTACAGACGATATTTGTTATACAACAGTAACAAAGATGTTTTAATCGATTGTAGAGTGTGAATTTGGAAAAAGCCAATTGCCTAATATTATTGCTATTGGATCGTACATTTGCATACCATTTTAAAGCGAAGGCCTAGTGTTTATACAAATGCAAAGCAACATTTCATTTTGCGTTTGCTGACATTTTTAAGAACTAAAGAAAAACTAATATGCCTATTGAGGATATTGACAAGGATAGCTCATAAATATGCCTAGATGGTGTTGAATGGAACCAAAGCATTATAGAGTATTACATAAAAGACATGAAGAAAAAAAACTTTTTTTATTCAGATTTATTCAGAAAGGTAAAAATCTAGGATATATTGAAATGGATTTTCATATTTTTAATAACCGGATTAACAAGTTATTAGTACATGTTGCCAGTGGCCACCTCAATGTATTTTATTTTTTTCAAAAGCTTGAGTAGTTGAGTTTTACATCCTTTGTCATCATAGTCAAGATTATATGTGTTTATTTTATTTTAACTTTTTGCCAATATCTGAAATGGGTATTTTATTTGATATCAGGTTGCTGACTAACTAGTACAATGGTATAATGTATTGGTGGGTGAAAAAATGTTGGTACAATTCACGATTGTTGATTATTTCAAGCAAACAGCTCCCCGATAGCATTGTTTAAGTGTGTGTGTGTGTGTGTGTGTGTGTGTGTGTGTGTGTGTGTGTGTGTGTGTGTGTGTGTGTGTGTGTGTGTGTGTGTGTGTGTGTGTGTGTGTGTGTGTGTGTGTGTGTGTGTGTGTGTGTGTGTTGCAATACATAAGTTGTCCGGCAGGGCCCGACGACTTCAAGACACAAGGACAGCTGGTCCTGCAGATGTTGTCATGCACCCCTGGAGGGCGCTGTACATATGGGTAGTCTATTTAAAACCACAGGTTTAAAATCTGTATAACTAATTGCATGTCATGTTCATATATTTTGTAATTTTTGGGGGTTTTCTATGTAGTTTTGTGTTCTCAAATCTAAAAGTCTAGAAAAGGTAAGATTGTCTAAAAATGTTTTATTCATTTTGATTTACAATTCTGCACCTCAAAGCCGCGTTGTCTCAAACTCCGATGAGATGGTAAATGCAGGGCCGGATCAGTAACCACAGGGGCCCCTGGGCACTGTCAGTCCAGAGGTCCTACTGACCGACGGGGGGCCGATCGCAATACAGCCCGGACCAGACTCCTCGTTCGAGGGGGCCACAGGGGGGTCCGGACTCAGAGTTACCCCCCCCCCCCCCCCCCCCCCCCCCCCCCCCCCCCCTAGAACCGCCACTGGGTGCAGCGCAACGGCTCCGGCGGACAGTTTAACATAGAAGCGAGAGATAACCAGATATTTTGCTTGTGCCCTCACTGCCCTGGGCCCTTTAGATATCGTGGGCCCCTGGGCAATTGCCCAGTTGCCCATATGGTTAATCCGGCCTTGGGTAAATGCTAGAGAAAAACAATTCAAATGGTGGCGCTATAATATGCAAGTTTACGTTTAGGCTAATAACTTCTGGACCATCGAGACCAAGCCAACCATAAGCCAGGTCCATATGAGCACCTGGACCAGATGTTCCACCATTAACAAGGTTGTGAAAAACACTCAAATCTAGAATGGCTCTCCTTTGGTTTCCATTGGCTCTACAGTTACTTCTGTACAGTATTTTTGTAATAAATGTATATTGATCGCTGCTGGGCAATGAGAAATGCTGGTGTTAAATTTTCCTGAGTTAAACGATGGATATTTAATGTATTCCAGCTTTTGATATGAATAAACATTGCTATGACAACAAGAGTGTGTGTGTGTGTGTGTGTGTGTGTGTGTGTGTGTGTGTGTGTGTGTGTGTGTGTGTGTGTGTGTGTGTGTGTGTGTGTGTGTGTGTGTGTGTGTGTGTGTGTGTGTGTGTGTGTTTTAAGTTGAACCCTCAGAGGCAACGGGTAGGTTTCCGACACAATTATGTTCACATAACTTTACTCATCATGGCTCCATCTTGTGGAACAACAGAGGCATTACTAATAATTCAGTCAGGACCACTTTTGTCAAAATAATCTTTATTCTAAGCAGAATATTACATTTGCAGAATATACATTTGCAGAATATTACATTTGGCGGTATGGCTCTGTTCTGGGACCTCCTTCTCCTTCCACGTGCCTACGTGGAAAACCTTAAGGCAGGGAGAGCACTCCTCCCTGCCCTTCCATGTGCATACATGGAAAAGTTTAAGACAAGGAGAGCGGCAGCAGAGACCCCCCGGGTACAGAACAGAGCAAGCATCAATGACAATCAGAAAATGACATTGATTAATTAGATACAACATGAAAGGAGGAGCTGGGGTGGAGGTGGGTTGCAAAAAGCTAGCAGAGGAAGCAGCGAAGATAGGCAGGCTGAAGCAGCTTAAATAAGTCGCCAAGAATGATGTTTGCTCTGTTAAGGGGTGTTTGAGGGAGAGTCAGTTGAGCTGTCAGCTGAAGCTAGGGGAATCAGCTGATGTATGTCTATGATAATACTACATATTTGAAGCGCTTCTGCATACGCAACATAACCTAAAAGCGGCAATATGACTACTGCAAAACTGCAATATGACTACTGTGATCTCTGTACTGAGCCGAGCCTGACTTCGTGGCCTGCCTGAACTAACGCTATGCTCAATTAGAAAAATCTGATTGGTTCCTAAATAAGATTATTTTGCACGTGACATTTTGAAATGGTAACTTCCTACAGTATGATCTATTTGTAGAAAATGGACAGTGAACTGTCAAGAGTACTCTAAAGTATGTAAACCAGTCCCACCATCTTACAATTAATTAGCAACTGCCTTCAATTGGCCCTATTAGTAATATGGGTAGAAGGATGAGGATGATGAATATAAGAAACCCTTGCTGAGGAGGGCCTTTCCAAAATACTTCAAATGGCCGATTCCCCCAAAGATTAAAGAAACCCACTTCAACATGGCCACAGAAATGCACCCAGTAGGTGCAGGGCCGGATCAGTAACCACAGGGGCCCCTGGGCACTGTCAGTCCAGAGGTCCTACCGACCTACGACCGACGGGGGGGCGATCGCAATACAGCCCGGACCAGACTCCTCGTTCGAGGGGGCCACAGGTGGGTCCGGACTCAGAGTTACGGGGGCGCTGCCCCCCCCCCCCCCCCCTAGAACCGCCACTGGGTGCAGCGCAACGGCTCCGGCGGACAGTTTAACATAGAAGCGAGAGATAACCAGATATTTTGCTTGTGCCCTCACTGCCCTGGGCCCTTTAGATATCGTGGGCCCCTGGGCAATTGCCCAGTTGCCCAGTTGCCCATATGGTTAATCCGGCCTTGAGTAGGTGAAGGAAAGTTTGAGGTTGGACTCCATGGGCCTCTTGTTCCAGAAACGGAGAAACACTTTTCTTGTCTGATGTCTAATGATTTTCAGAAGGAAATTCACAAATGGTTATCTTTAAAGTTGACCTTTTTTTTGCATTGTATGATAGTTTTGTTGTTTCAAAATGGCCTTCCTGTCATAACCATCATTATTTTGGGAAAATATCATATCCATGTCTGCAAACAGAAACATATCAAATCTTCCTTTTCCTTTTTAATGAATGACTTAAAACACGTTGTATTGCAACCCTTAGATATTTGAAGACTAACAATTTGTCGGCTGATATTGTATAGGCCTATTATAACAAAGATAGGGTTTGTTTCATCCAAAGGGGGTAGGCTAGAGGTACGCCTACTTTGAAGGGTTACAGGGACTAAAGGGAACATTTCTAAACACGAAGAAAACAAACAAAAAAATCTGAATGTTGTCAGTATAAGCAAGAATATGTTGAATACATAGGGGGTAGTCTACGTCAGTACAGATGGTCTGAGGGCGTAACTTTGGGTCTGCCATTGGGGGGGTTAAACCCGCGGCATATTTATTTATTTATTTGTTTATTTATTTATTGAATCATTTTCTTGTGTAAAAGGTGACATGCCAATTTGCCGTTCTTGTATTAGAAATACATTGCGATACTTTTACTGATTTTGGCTACTTTTTGACTATTTATGCCATAATGACACAGTAGTTAAATTCAGTGTTTAAGCACTAGCCAACAGTGGCAGCTTCCACCTAATTGATTTTGTGTGTGTGTTCACTATCTTATGAAAAAAACACAAGAACTTAAAGATTAATCAATTGCATCACTGTATTGGCACCTACATGCAGCAAATGTATTATGCACAATTCAACTCTCAAACACATCACACAATACAGGGTGGCACACTGGAGTGCAGCTTGCACCTCTATTCTGAACATGGCAAACTGATTTCACATATTGGTGGGCATCACCAGTTCAAACTAACAAAATCTAAACAAAAGCATGTAAATACAAAAGAAGGCCTATCTGTCAATCACATTTGAAGGTATTTTACAACATATTAGGCTAAAATAAGAATTGACTAAAAGAAACAGGATGCTATACTGACGTCTATTCTGCCAGCAACTATAGTACTACTAGCAGACTATAGATATTGTTGGGCAATTCAGATAAAAGCACCAAACACCTGTTTGCGTCTCTGTGTAAAATAAATGAACTGTGTACACACTGACTTAGTTAAGAGGTCCAATTTGTCCTGATGGATCGTCCCGCATCTGTGTGAAACGGTCTGGGTTCTCATAAACCCGTTCGCGGTGGTAAGAGACGAGCAGAGTCTACAGCGTCCGCTTGCAGAGCAGAGTCTACAGCGTCCGTTCACTCCAATAATAACCCGGTCACGGTGATAGATTACGCTAACCCTAACCCTAACCATAACCCTAACCATAACCCTAACCCTAACCCTTTTTGGAGTGAATTGTTTCACAGTAGACTGCGGACGCTGTAGACTCTGCTCTGCGAGCGGACGCTGTAGACTCTGCTCGTCTCTTACCACCGCGAACGGGTTTATGAGAACCCAGATCGTTTCACACAGACGCGGGAGGGTACCTTTTGCGTCAGTATCAGATGTCTAGGGGCGTGATGACAAATCGTCGGGAAGGCCTATATTACGAGTTGGGATGAGAACGTGTTGGATATTATGGCCCCCCCTTGTTCAGATGCGTTCCGCGGTCCATGCTATAGCATGGACCGCGGAACGCATCTGAACAATAATATTCATTTATAGTGCATGAAATGAACCACTGAGAATTCGAACACCACTACAAAATGGCGAGCACCCTATATTGTGCACTATATCCGTGATAGGGAACGATTTCGAACACAGCTCATGGTATAACAATAGGGGTATTTACCTCCTTTTCGTCAGGATTTTTACTCTTTTTCGACCAACAATGAAAAAGAGTTGGCTGCCTTTCCGTGTCCTTTTCATCGCCACATTCATTTAGCATGAACTTTCTCAACTATTCATCCCAGCGACTGCGCGAAATAGTTCGGTTTGGTAAAGAAAACGGGTTGGGTCATACCAAGTAGTCGGTGGGCGGGCGGGGAGGGGGGGGTACATTACAGATGATTAAAACATGATACTATCTTGCTGCCAAATTAAATTAATAAAGAAAACAAACAGAATATTTCATATTTTTCTGAATTATGTGTGATGATATTGGGGGGGGGGGGGGGGGGTTATATTAGCTGGATCTGATTTTTGGGGGGGGGTCATGACCCCCCTAACCCCCCCGCAAATTACGCGCCTGTCTGAGGACCACACCGGTGCTGACTTTGCAATACAATTACTTGATAAGTTCTTGTAAAGTGACCCGTCTTTATTTTTTTTATTTTCATGTGTCATGTAATGTTATTTATTTGCAATATCTGTAAATGTCCACTGTCATTTCTTGGAAAGCTCATCACTGTGCTCTCAATACAAAGCTGTACATTTGCATGTCACAACACCATCTGACAATAGAAACACATGGAGGGGGACTCTGGATCCGGAACCTTCTGCAGCGGCCCTGTTCCTCCGTTGCCATGAGAAACGGAAACAAGTGTGCGTCGGCGGAAGTGACAGCGGCGTCAGCGGAAGTGATAGCGGATAGCAGTCATTGTCGGTAGCACTAGTGTACTGATTTCCTTGACTGCAAAATGCCGGACTTAGCGGTAGAAAATGTTGTCGTCCATCCCTTGGTCTTGCTCAGCGTGGTGGACCACTTTAACAGGTACGTCTGTAAATATACTAATCACTAAGTCGTTTTTTTACGTTGGACTCTGCTAACGTTCATGCTGAACTATATGCTAAGCTATGGCTAGCTCTGCTGAGTCAGAACCGCATTGACATCCCATTGACAATACAGGAGAGTCAAGCTAGCTAGTTAGCTAGCTAAGTTTTTAGCTTGGACAAGTTTGACCAAAACAATGAATGAATCTCGTAACTACTGTAAGGCCAATTGAAATCAATAACGATAACAACGATAGATTTCCTCACCAATAAGGACAACATCCAAGTATTGTTATTTTTATTTGGTTGTAGACTAGCTCGTACACTAAAATCCTATGTGGTTCACAGTTGCTGTAAAACTATCTTACATATCTGATTGTGTTGTGTGTGTATACAGAATAGGAAAGGTTGGCAATCAAAAACGAGTGGTTGGAGTTCTGCTAGGATCCTGGCATAAGAAAATCCTTGATGTGTCAAACAGTTTCGCAGGTAAGTGTGATCATGACAGCAGCGTGATTTAAATTTTATTGCACTAATTTATTATTGCATACATATTTACGTTAACACGTTTTTTCACGTGTTGCCTTTGCCGGACGAGCGACAAAATCTGAATTTGAGTTGTGCTTTAGACTCGTGTATCCTGCCAGTCCCTGGCTGTCATTTCATTGCCCTTCATAACTTGATGGTTTATTGACGTGAGGACGCTGCTACGAGGAGCATCTGAGGAGTGCCAGAGTGCTTTCAAATTCATATTTTGTCGATGGACTCGCAAATGTGGAAATAGAAACCCCCCATTATGTTATCAGAACGATGCTGAGCTGACAATACACACCCCAGAAAATACTGATATATTTAGGGCTGCACGATTATGACAAAAATTATAATTGCGATTATTTTACCTGATATTGTGATTGCGATTGTTCATTGCGATTAGCAGATTCAATTCGATTCAATTACTCTTCTGTGGTGCCTACTGTATATAGAAGAAAACAATAACAATAAACCGATTGGTGAGTTGTAACAGTTTGTAACTTGCTTTTAATGCAACAGATGTACAAACTCCGAAGTATTCAGGTTTTTTAATTGCAACCTTTCACGATTAGTTAATTGCAGAGGCCGAAATTTTGATTTAGATTAATATGTAATTAATTGTGCAGCCCTAGTTATAATCAGAGCTTAGTCATACATTGTTCAGTTTGTGTATTTCCATTGGCCAATACCCACTATTCAACATACATTCACAACATACAGATGTTTTTAACCTTCATGCTTTGGGTTTGTCTGTCTGTTTGTAATGGACAGTTCCCTTTGATGAGGATGACAAGGATGATTCTGTCTGGTTCTTGGACCACGACTACCTGGAGAACATGTATGGCATGTTTAAAAAAGTTAATGGTAGGTCACTATTTACCTATTTTAAGTATCGGAATTCTGTTGTATTTACCTAGACTGTACTAGTGTAATTTGGGGTATGTACTTCCAATTTGAAATATATTCTTTTGCATATGTTTTATATTTCTGTTACTTCCTATGCATTGTACTGTCTGTTATGACTTTCCATTAGGGATGAATGAAGTACTAGCTTATCTTTACCTTGTGGTCTTATGTCCCTTTTTACAGCCAGAGAAAGAATAGTTGGATGGTACCACACAGGGCCGAAACTCCATAAGAATGACATCGCCATTAATGAACTCATCAAGCAGTACTGCACAAACTCAGTGGGTTCATTGTTGTTTGTTTATATTTGTGTGGGGTTTTCCCCTCTTGTAACTTAAGGTGGCTCAAGGCAATATTTATGGTTTATTTATAGCCCCAGTCCTTATATTACTTAATTAACCTGATGTTTAGGATTCAATAAATAATCATTATATTAGGCTATTATTGGTCTGTTCTAGGCCTGCCACAAAAAGTCAACCTAATCCATTATGTGTATAATGAACTTATTAATGTGAAAACATAGTCTTATGGCCTCTATTAAACCCCCTTCTGTCGATGAATTCTTGGCTCATATCTTTCCTTTGAATAGGTATTGGTGATCATTGATGTGAAGCCAAAAGACCTGGGCCTGCCTACCGAAGCCTACATCTCTGTGGAAGAGATACATGATGTAGGTGACGCATCCCAATAAAACTCCACAGCAGGCAGTGTACCTGACCTATATAGACTAGACATGTTCCCATGGTCATTCCCCAAAGATTTGTTGCCTTTCACATTAGAGACGGATACATTTTTCCACCCTGGTACTGTTATTTTTGTTATTGTTAATCAGTCTTGGAGACTGCAAAAAACGCTACACATGGGGGGTATACTACGAAGCTCGCTGAACATATCCAGGCTTTCTTGGGAAAACCTTGATTGCTAAATACGAAACTCACGATCAGAGGTAAACGGTTCCACGAAGCTCACTTAAAGTAAATTTGTCAAGCCAGGTTTTCCGCTTTAGTTTCAATGCGCGTTCACATAAAAAGGGCGTAACCCAACGTCATTCACCTTGACGCAATGGATCCGACGGAGCGAACACGGGCTATGTATGTCACTCAGGAGGAGCAAGTAGTGATTATGAACTCATACGAGGAGTTTAAAAAGCAAATAACGGCAAGGGGCGATACAGTTGCCCATAATAAGGCTAGGGAGGCGTGCTGGCAAAAAACAGCAGATTCTGTGAATGCGTAAGAATTGTTCGCCATTAATCCCAATAGAGTGCATATGATTGCAAAATGCAAAAGCAACCTCCAACTTGCTTTATTGTGTAATTTAGGGAATTCCTTTCAAATACATCCTATATGTAAGAAACGTATTGCATGTGCTGGAAGGTAGCGACGGTGGTGTGGTGGATTAGTATGTGAGCTGAACGCCAGCGACCGGGGTTTATATGTTGCCTGTCCATCATCATGCCTTTTACCCCCATCTAGATTACCAAACTGGATAATTCCATAACATTAATGAATAAGTATTCCATACGACATAAGAAATATAACTTATTAAACTACACATAAATGTACTTCACTTGGGAACCGAACCCAGCACACAGAATCTCAAGACTGACGCGCTACCGCCACTCTACCGCTCATCCACGTATACAGGTGTTTTCTTTTACCTACAAGTTGATAACTTGCAACTTGACAGTTTGTTGGCAAAAAGTTGGGAAACACCATGAACATACACTCACCGGCCACTTTATTAGGTACACCTGTCCAACTGCTCGTTAACGCAAATTTCTAATCAGCCAATCACATGGCAGCAACTCAATGCATTTAGGCATGTAGACATGGTCAGGACGATCTGCTGCAGTTCAAACCGAGCATCAGAATGGGGAAGAAAGGTGATTTAAATGACTTTGAACGTGGCATGGTTGTTGGTGCCAGACGGGCTGGTCTGAGTATTTCAGAGACTGCTGATCTACTGGGATTTTCACGCACAACCATCTCTAGGGTTTACAGAGAATGGTCCGAAAAAGAGAAAATATCCAGTGAGCGGCAGTTCTGTGGGCGCAAATGCCTTGTTGATGCTAGAGGTCAGAGGAGAATGGCCAGACTGGTTCGAGCTGATAGAAAGGCAACTGTAACTCAAATAACCACTCGTTACAACAGAGGTATGCAGAAGAGCATCTCTGAACGCACAACACGTCGAATCTTGAGGCGGATGGGCTACAGCAGCAGAAGACCACACCGGGTGCCACTCCTGTCAGCTAAGAACAGGAAACTGAGGCTACAATTCGCACAGGCTCACCAAAATTGGACAATCGAAGATTGGAAAAACGTTGCCTGGTCTGATGAGTCTCGATTTCTGCTGCGACATTCGGATGGTAGGGTCAGAATTTGGCGTCAACAACATGAAAGCATGGATCCATCCTGCCTTGTATCAACGGTTCAGGCTGGTGGTGGTGGTGTAATGGTGTGGGGGATATTTTCCTGGCACACTTTGGGCTTATTAGTACCAATTGAGCATCGTGTCAAAGCCACAGACTACCTGAGTATTGTTGCTGACCATGTCCATCCCTTTATGACCACAGTGTACCCATCTTCTGATGGCTACTTCCAGCAGGATAACGCACCATGTCATAAAGCGCGAATCATCTCAGACTGGTTTCTTGAACATGACAATGAGTTCACTGTACTCAAATGGCCTCCACAGTCACCAGATCTCAATCCAATAGAGCACCTTTGGGATGTGGTGGAACGGGAGATTCGCATCATGGATGTGCAGCCGACAAATCTGCAGCAACTGCGTGATGCTATCATGTCAATATGGACCAAACTCTCTGAGGAATGTTTCCAGTACCTTGTTGAATCTGTGCCACGAAGGATTAAGGCAGTTCTGAAGGCAAAAGGGGGTCCAACCCGGTACTAGCAAGGTGTACCTAATAAAGTGGCCGGTGAGTGTATTTAGCAGTGTATTCAGGGCAGCTACAACCTTGCGTATCGGAAGGCACCTTTTTGCTTATATTTTCGGCATCACCAACTGTATGCAAATATGTACCCATGGCAACAAATCGCAGTGAAACACAGACACACTGCGCACGGCTTCTTTTTGTAGCATTGCCTACATAAGGTCCAACATGGACGATCAAATAGCGAATACCCTCTGATGAGAACCTGTATCTCTCATAAAGAATATCCTCAGGCAATGCCAAGGGATCGGATCTGTCCCGAAAGCGGCACTCAGCTTTAAGAAGCCGATCTAATCGGAAAGTCTGAGCTGAAAACCTCCTCCCGACCAGGTTTGGTTGCCAGCATAAGTTACCGTGGTGATATAGCGATGCTAAAAGAGAGCGACTTTCGTAGGACAGCTAACCCAGGCTTTGAGCGCAACATACCTCGCTAACCCACTAATCGAGGTTCGTAGTATACCCCCCTGATCTCTACACATCTTTGTTGCTTCACGCTGCATTGTCTGAGGGAACTTTAATTTAAATCATGGACTCTTCAGATTAAGATAATCAAATGGAAATTCTTAATTAAATTATCCTGCCCATATTTATTTGCGGAGAAAGTCATCATTTTGTTCTACATGTTTCTCATCATGTTGATGTTTCACCTTTCTAGGATGGTACTCCAACATCGAAGACGTTTGAACATGTCACCAGTGAGATTGGAGCCGAGGAGGCAGAAGAAGTGGGCGTAGAGCACCTGCTCAGGTACACAAACCACCCTACACACTGTAAACACCATTGCAATTAATGTTGCCAACTTCCACACTGTCGCTTGGTGCCATACTGCTCACACTTTGGTGTCGTTCTACTGCCAACTAAAAGCATACTATGCTGTAGATGCTAGCAGGTACCTACCTGCTAGAAATATATTACATTTCAACTCCATCCTACTGTTCTTACGGCTCCTCCACATAGGAAGTGATGTGCGTCAAGCTCACTGCTTAGCACAGCGAAGGTACAACCAACGTAGACAATGCTTTCTAGGCGACCAGAATAGCATTGGTTTCTTGAGCAGATGTCATGCTATCAATTTTGTATTGTGTTTAAGTGCAAACTTGTCTAACAATGTTTTTGTCCAATATTCCGGGAGCTCTTGTAATGCTCAATTGTGTGTGTTAATTAGACAGTCTGAGTGTCGTGCAAAAGTTCACTTAGTGGATCTTTTACGCTGCGCACCTGTTTTTGTCAACTAGCAGTTGCAGCCATTGAATAGTTGTGGTTGTATTGCTGTGAATAATGGCCAATTACAAAGGTTAGAATTGATTGGGGCCAAAACATAAAAATCAGATCGATCTGTCACAAAGAAAACCTCATCTAATTTAGTGAAAATACATTTAAATAGAAATCATTAAAAATTATATTTCAGCTTGATCATATTATATTGAATATACAATTGGTTTCCAAGGACATTTAGTGTATACCTACTTGCAATGAAATAGACATACACAATTAATAATCTAAACGTTAAAATTTATTTGCAACCACACATTTACATTGCGGGCCCTTCCTTTAGCACCAACTACAACGTTGCTTTGGCCAACTTGTGCAGTGGAGGAGGCAACGCACGTCCTCATCCATGGGCTCTTGATCTGTCCGCAGAGATATCAAGGATACCACAGTGGGCACTCTGTCACAGCGCATCACCAACCAGGTGCATGGCCTGAAGGGACTGAACTCCAAGCTCCTGGACATTCGGTCTTATCTGGAGAGAGTGGTGGCTGGAAAGCTGCCCATCAACCACCAGATCATCTACCAGCTACAAGACGTCTTCAATCTCCTTCCAGATGTTAATCTCCTGGTAAGATGCTGTTGGTGTTCAAGGCTGGTTGTTCAAATTGTTATGCTATAACAATTGGCAACATCCAAATCATTCTGTTCATCATAATGAAATAATCCTTAAATCATTGCCTTAACGATCCACCTGTGTCAACACCGTCCCTTTTTTTTGCTTTCTGCTACCTGTGCAAATATATTGTGATTTTATAAGTTTTCCCGTTAGCAGCCTCAAGTGGCTTGAGTTGTAGCTACAATTATAGCTATACAATTCCCTGGACGGGTGCGTTTTATTCATTTTTGGTAAATAAAAAAATACACATTTGATATATATTTGTTGTGGTCTGTCCAATGGCTATTCCCAACCATCCAGCCTACAATTACTTTCAGTCATTTAGCATCCTAATTTTTCTGCTGCAGGAGTTCACCAAGGCCTTCTACCTGAAGACCAACGACCAGATGCTGGTGGTCTACCTCGCCTCCCTCATCCGCTCTGTGGTGGCGCTGCACAATCTGATCAACAACAAGATCTCCAACCGCGACGCCGAGCGGAAGGAAGGCCAGGAGAAGGAGGAAGGCAAGAAGGAGAAGAAAGACGACAAGGAGAAGAAAGACGACAAGGAGAAGAAAGACGACAAGGAAAAGGGGGATACCTCCAGTAAAGACGAGAAGAGGAAAAAATGATTTATTTGTTGTTTTTTACGGCTGCATCTCAACTCCTATGCTCTTCATGTGCACGGTGCTCTACTTTCCTCTTCCTGGGCTGTGTCTGTACATGTGGCTCTTGAAATAAAAGTAGCACTCTATATGAGGAACGATGTCATTTGAGATTCTGCCTTGAGGTCACGAACTGCGCTCACAGGACTGTTCTTGTACGAAAGAAGATGAGCTGAGCTGAGATGGGTCTGGTGTCTTTTGCTATGATATCAAATTCTATCGGTTTTCATAGTTGGCTCTAGCTGTTGTAAAGCACCTCTTTGTTGTTTTTGTAAGATGGATTTTTTTTTTCTCTGTATCACTAAATAAATTCAACCTATTAAAAGATGTTTCTTTCCAGTTACCATTGTTTTTTGTCTTCATATCTAGGAATGCTTTTTTCCATACTTGTATGTTGTACTAGTACGAATGAATACACCTGATTGTGTGGGTCTATGTCTATACCTACCCTGGTTGTGGGAAAAACCGGACGATCAATACCGCTCGGGAGAACCGCTCGATGCACGGGATGTGCATCGAGCGGTTAAAGTACCGCATATCGGCTACCGTGGCGCAGCATGAGGTCACGGTGGTCAAGATCAGGGCCGGATCAGTAACCACAGGGGCCCCTGGGCACTGTCAGTCCAGAGGTCCTACCGACCGACGGGGGGGCGGGCCAGACTCCTCGTTCGAGGGGGCCACAGGGGGGTCCGGACTCAGAGATACGGGGGCGCTGCCCCCCCCCCCCCCCCCCGAGAGATAACCAGATATTTTGCTTGTGCCCTCACTGCCCTGCTGGGCCCTTTAGATATTGTGGGCCCCTGGGCAATTGCCCAGTTGCCCATATGGTTAATCCACTCAAGATGACATTACAAATGGGACCTGTCCATTACCAGGATCAGCTCACACGGACCGAGTAATACGTAGGCCAACTCACTAATACTCGTGGTTGTTATAATTGCTATAGATTTATTTATTTATGTATGTATTTACTTATTACCGTCGGTGTAGCGCATGTATAAACCGAGACGCGCGTCTCAGAAATTGTTACCGTGTTGGCGTTTAAATTAGCGGCAGCTCAGCGAGATTAGCCGGTAGGCAGAGCAGAGGGGATTTGGACGTAAGGGGTTAAATCTCCGCAGAGAGGGGTGGGGGGGAGCATCGTAGCCTAGACTACCGGAGCCTAGACTACTGTAGCCTAGACTACCGGACCCTAGACTAACTACCCACTACTGGACCGGCGGCGGTGGTCCGGAAGAGCAGCAGGTCGGGTCGACACACGCGGTTCTGCAGGGGGACGATGGCCGCTCCCACAGCGCTGTGACCACACGGGCGGACGGCAACATGGCTTCCTACCTACAGGTGAGGATGACGCTGGATGTCAAATTCTGCCTTATCTGAATTTCCTAACGTTAAAACGAGTCGGTTTTGAACGTTTACTTACGTTATTAGATAGTGCGTACATGTGCATTGATTGGACAATGCAGTGATCACGGTCGAGGTTTTGGTTTCCGATCTCACCGTGATACACGTGGTGTCGGTGTGGGATTTAAACCCCCCCACCCCAGGTGTGCTGTGGACCAGGGACCGGCTCGGTGTTGCTAGGGAGAGGGAGGTGGACGGGCTTGCTGTTGCTAGGGACAGGGAGGCGGACGGGCTCGGTGTTGCTGGGGAAGAGGGAGGCGGACGGGCTCGGTGCTGCTGGGGAAGAGGGAGGCGGACGGGCTCGGTGTTGCTAGGGACAGGGAGGCGGACGGGCTCGGTGTTGCTGGGGGAGAGGGAGGCGGACGGGCTCGGTGTTGCTAGGGAGACCTCGGGGTTTTCTTCCGGCCGTACGGCTCAACTCGTCGCGCTTGTCTTGCAGATCGCGGACGACGAGAAGGGCCACGACCTGGAGCTGTTCTGTGTGCCCAAACATTATGAAAACGACCTGGAGAGGGTCGTCATCCCCCATGGGCTGATCATGGACAGGTGCAACCGATATTTAGACACAGAGAATCACCGTTTGTGAAACATTTCGGTCTGATCTGATTTATGAAACACTTTCAAAAGCTCCATGCATGAATTGTGCTGTGAAATACTTGTATTTGCCTTGCCTAGTCTAGTTGTCTTTTCTAAACACACCCACCATTGGGCTCACATATTGGCCTTTGCATAAGACATTTGCTAGACAAATGTCTTGTGTATGTGCAGCATGGGATTACAGTTTAGGAAGCAGCACATTTGCAATTAAAAGCACAGGCTACATGCATTGCAGTGTCAATGGCGAGGGTTGTTTCATATTTGTTGTTTTTAATATTAACTACATGCTCCAAATAATGCATCTCATTTTTGCATTGTCCCTTTCAGAACAGAGCGTCTGGCCCGGGACATAATCCGTGACATGGGGGGGCATCACATAGTGGCTCTGTGTGTCCTCAAAGGGGGCTACAAGTTCTTTGCAGACCTGCTGGACTACATCAAAGTGCTGAATCAGAACAGTGATAAATCTGTCCCGCTGACTGTGGATTTCATTAGACTGAAAAGCTACTGCGTAAGCACACGCTCCTTTTTATTTCTAAACGCCACTTGATTTGTTGTGAAATTGGACAGCGCACTCATTGAAAGAATTGCAACTCTATATATTGTTAAGATAATGGATCAGAATGAATAGGGTGAGGGATTCTGTTTAATCATTTTATAATTAATTAATGATGTCATGACTCATGTACAATTCTGTTATTCTACTCCTCAGAATGATAAATCTACCAACAACGTCAAAGTGATTGGAGGGGATGAGCTGTCCAGTCTGACGGGCAAGGTTCTGTATCGATATGTCATGTGAACAATAATATATTAATAATATACAAAAACATGGACAATCATATACCATTTGCCTCTCTCTAAATAACCCTATATCTTACTGTCTTCTACAGAATGTCTTGATCGTTGAGGTAAGACTTCAATTTCTGAGCATGTTCTGTGTATGCATTCACACACACATGAATGCATGTACGACTACCTGTTTTGTGTAAATTACAAGAAAGGCTGGTGGCTTCAACATTAGGTTGCGTATATATCAAAGTCTCATATTTTCATGAAATATTATTGATTCATTCATCTGTCAACGTGGATTATGTTTTGGACTGCTATATCATTTATGTTTCCACGGTGACCATTCCTCTCGTGTGCACATGTTCTTGTAGGACATCGTAGAAACGGGGAGGACGATGCAGACACTGTTGTCCCTCCTGAGTGAATGTAATCCTACAATGGTTAAAGTTGTGAGGTGAGAGCCACTATATGCCTCGACTACACTACATCTGTGTAGACGGGGGTGTAGGCTATGGGGCTCTTAGCTAATGGACTCCCTCCACTTAAGAGCTGTATTTAGACCTGCAATGAGAGGGAGCAAAAGGAGGGAGGGAGGTGCTTACCAGTTAATCTGTCCTACTATTAACTAAAGTGTGTTGGTGGAGACTTTCTCTAACACACAGTGGGATTGGTTGACTTTGGATGACACACGTGTTCATGTTATGGGTTGTTTCTCACCACTTTCTTCTGGGAACCTCTAGCTTGGATATTCCAGTACCTGCATTGTGTCTTTTCCTTTCTGGTTTATTTTAGACTTTCAAATGAACAATTTTACTTAACCACCTAACCTGGACCTGCTAAATGAATTGCTTAATGCTTACACTGACAATGTGTACAATTTGCACCTCTGTCAGTTGCTAGCATTTACTCAGCAGAATTTAAAAAACAGCAAAGCAACAACTTTTTGTCTTAACGTGGCCCCTCCCATTTGCTGCTGTTGCCAGCACTCACTCAATAACAGCCAGCCAAAGCCAACACGCTAGAGTCGTGTCAAAACTCAGCTGTGACAGTTCTTCATTTCTCTCCACCTCTCAAATTCACCAGTATTAATCCTGGTTTTACCCCTCTTTTTGCCATTTGCTTTCTTATACATGCACCAAGGTATTTTTACAGCTGATGGCACTGGGCAGTTAGCTCCGCCAAAGCAAGAGCGTAACTAGTGCCGTGTGGTAGGGTACGCTGGTATCTGTCATTTTCTACTCCCCTACACTGGGCAAGCATTCCCTCTGGTAACTACAAGTAAAGGAAACGCAAGATTTTACTCTGGCCCGGAGTAAAACTTCAAAATACAATATCAGGTATAGGGTGAAATTGAATTTACAGGGTTGTTGCTATCAGGATGTACTACATATATATCTAGATCATTTTACTTAATCACAATAATAAATATATTAGTAAATCTTACACATTTTCACTTTAATGAATTACTGAATATAAGAACAATAATCGAAAGACAGTAGAATAATTGTAACAACTAAACTTTTAATTGATCACGTCTTATGTAGCCATTAAGTATTACACAGTCACCCAAACTCATATTCCACTCTACCATGAAATCCATAGTTTTTTCAATGCATCATATCTATTACGTGTTGTCTGTCCAGTAAACAATAGACATACAAAGTTGAATAAAGTAGTTGAGCAGTACATTATAGTTGTGTAGGCTCTGCGACTTGTTTTAATGTATTTTTGGATGGCACTGGAAGGTCTCTGGTACAGATGCCAATTGTCTATCTGACATTTGCTAAAAGGACAATACTTATCAGGAAAAAAACATGTTGTGCTTGGTTACTTTCATTGAACCAAGAATTACACTGGTGTTGTCGTTTTTTGTCCTAAATCTGATTTTTTTGTGAACTGTTTGTCTCTGTCTGTTTAATGCCTGCTCTACAAACAAAGTCTTCTAGTGAAGAGGACCCCAAAGAGTTCAGGGTACAGGCCAGACTGTGAGTAACTCTCGTTGATTTTAATCTCCTTTCAAGTCTTTAAACATTAATTTATGGAAAACATTACTGGACTTTGCAATATGACCGTGTTATTTATCACATTTTTATATTGTCATTTATTACATTTAATGTAAGGTGGAAATGTACACATAATACTTTGATGCTTGACTGTCACATTCCTATAGGACACCCATTCACTTAGTCCATGCAGTTATGTAATGCTTTTAGATGGAAAGCTCTAAGCTCGATAATCTCTTTAAGGTTGTCTTGATACGACAGCTGTTAGCGTAGAAACTTGCCATTGGTCTGCATAGCACCAGCCACCTAAGCATTAGCTGAATACAAAGCAAAAGAGCAATGTCTGTGATGACACTAGACAACATAAGCATCAGTATGCGTTGGTTTATATGCTCCATGTTCCTCCTTGTGATCAGATTGACAAATTATAATCGATGAATGGACCAAAGGTTTTTTAATGCAATGTTCTGTTGTCAGTGTGACTCTTGTATTATATGCTTCTCTCAGATATTGATTATCTGAAAGAGTTGTGTGTTTTTCAGACATTGGCTTTGAGGTGCCCGATGATTTTTTGGTAGGCTATGCGCTGGACTACAACGAATACTTCCGAGATCTCAATGTGAGTGTGCTGGAGAAAGTGTGTGTGTGTGTGTGTGTGTGTGTGTGTGTGTGTGTGTGTGTGTGTGTGTGTGTGTGTGTGTGTGTGTGTGTGTGTGTGTGTGTGTGTGTGTGTGTGTGTGTGTGTGTGTGTGTGTGTGTGTTGACCAAAAGTTTTTCTCTAAGAGAAAGTCTTGAAAAAGTAGATGAAAGCAGACTTTCAACACAGTGTGCTACTGCCAGAGGCACCAAAGCAAGGAGAATAAACCGCCCATGGCTAGAGATATTCTGTATCCACAGCAAGATTTTGAGTCAGCACTAAGTCCAAGTGTCCCCCCTCCCTCCCCAATAGACCTAGACCTGGGCAGTTATATCACAATATGTGCAGCGTGAATTCACCTGGTTGTTTTATCTAAACATAAAGAATTCATGCGTGGTTACATGGGCATCATCACTCTTCAGAGTACTCTTGTCTTCCACTTATGCATGTTTTCTCAATGTGTTTTCTTGTTGTTTCACAGCACATCTGTGTGTTGAACGAGGAAGCTAAGGAGAAGTACAAAGTCTGAGTAGAAGGTGGTTGATTCACCAGACGAACACCAACAGCTACACCTCAGGATCATCTGTTCACTGAAGGAGCTATGAAAATTTTTATTTTTTCCTTTTGAATAGACATATGATATGTACATTATATATATATATATATATATCCTGGATCTTTGTTTTTAAGTTATCTCTTTATTTGCACTCTTGTCAGGATTTATTATTTTAAGAGGTTGTAAGCAAAATATTGTTTTTCTTCTATTTACGTTTCTGGGTGTTGATACCTTTAACTCTAAATTGCCAGTCAAATGCAAATGTGTTAATCCTGTTTTGAAAATTTGGATTTACTCCCATATGACTGAACATGACAAAGAATGTACTGTAAAATATTGATCAAGGACCTGCTTGCAGAAATACAACTCTTAAATCCTAAGCACTTTCCATCATTTCCATATGCCTACAAGAGGGGTTGGAGTTCTTTCTCTGCGAGGTGGGAGCTCCCAGCATGACGAGATGACCACGCTACTTGTTCTTACCAGGAACATGAGAAAATGTGGCTAAAATTGTATGAAGCACAGCATTGTGAATTGCTATATTTTTACACTCTACACTGCTGTGGCTGGCGACTTTAAACCTGAGGTCATTTTATTTATTTATTTCAATTTGATTGGCTTTCATGCTCATGGTAGCATACCATTTATCATGTTTTACTCAATCGCCATTGTACCTGCTGTTGTAAACTAGAAAAGCAGCTTAAAGGTACAGTGTGTAAAATGTAGTGGCATCTAGCGGTGAGGTTGCAGATTACAACAAACTGAATACCCCCCCTCCCTCATCTCTCCCTTTCCAATGACGTAGGAGAAGCTACGGTGGCCTGTAAGGTGCCAGTAGGTACTAAGGGGGCAATACATAACAGAAAACTGTAATTAAATACACGATCCAAATCTCAACGTACCCGTTTTTTTAGTCTGTATAGTTTCACCAATGTACACATATGGAAAGTCCCCTGTATACAGTATGTGTGATACATTCACACAGGAGCTCCAATGGCCACACAGTTTATTACCTCATTTTCCTGTTGTAAAGCTAGCGGGATACCCTTCTAAACAGCCATTTTAATGTTATATCCATTCTAAACATTTTGTAACGTGAGATGTATCCCGTTTAATTGCACTTTAGTTAGGCTATTGTTTAGAGCAGGGTAATTTGCCTATTGTGAATATGTTGAATATCCAATATCTTGAACTTAAAAGCAGGCATGAAAACGGGTCGGGTGAAAAAGGTGAGAAGGGTGCGCGGACGGGCGGTTAGACGGACGGACACTGTAGGGCGCCTGTGAATATAATAAATATGCATGCCAGCCTGTCACTTAGTCTACCATTTACAATAAATATATGAGGCACAATGTGGTAAGGGCACCAACATGGCTTGATGCATTCTTCCATCATGATTGACAGACAAGATTTTTTGGGGGGGCAAAGAAACTAACCTAAGAGTTTTCTACCATTATTGAAACATACCATCAACCTGAAATGCAATTTGCGATTGCAGACAGAGCATGCCAGAAAAAAATATTTTTGATTTAGAATCAAAGTTTCCCTTTTCCAGTTTCACAGTAGCCAAATGAGTTGAGTGGATCTAATAATAAGCCAAGCACAGGTTCTGAAAAAATATTGTATTAAATAAATAATATTTCCATCCTGGAAATACAAGTAATATTATAAAGAAGCACTATAACCAGTGTTTCTTTTCTGTGATTTACCGTTAGCTATACAAGCTCGAAGCTAACTTCAGTAACAATATTTAGTTTAAAGTAGCGTTAGCTAATCATTTTCCACCGGGAGCTTTAGCTGGTTGTGTTCGCTCACTGTGTTCAATGACTCCATTCATCAAGCTGTAGTTAACTATAACTAAGCCTATGCAAACAGAGCTCCTGGCTAACTTAGATATAGGCTACGAGAAAATATAAAAACGATTGAAACTGTCACTCACCAAATTCAGTCCGGTAAATTATCACTCCGACTCCTCAATGGGCACGCTTAGGTCAGCCGGCACGAGCCTTCGCAATATTTCCGCGCACGCGCTAGCGCGCTCACCCGCTCAAACATTTTCTCGTCGAATCTACACGATTCACGTAGGTCACCTGTTTTGACTTCAAAACGGCGAATTTCGCCGAAAGGTGAGTGATTTTCATGCCTGTAAAAGAAAACACTTTCAAACTACATATCTGCTATTGAGATTATTTTAATACACCACCACAGTAGCGCTATGCTGCTATAAACGTCATTTTCAGTTTTGATGTCGGGACGTCCCGGGGGGCGGACCCAGGGACGCCGCCCCCCCCGGGCCAACTACTAAACGTTGGTGAACGAACCTATTTTAATCTCAACAACAATATGCAACGGCGAAGGCTTTATTTATCTACAGCCGTTTGTCCGTTCTGGGCTACTGTAGAAAGTAACATGGCTGTGCAACATGGGGGCCTCCATGGAAGATATAAATCCCCATGTAGATATAAACGGCTCTTTCTAAGCCAGCACAAACACAACATTTATTATTTTCAGGTCATACTTCTAATGAACTAATGGCTAACATACTTAGGAATATTATATTCAATTTCTACCAAATCCGTTCCACTATGCCACAACATTCTACACACTGGACCTTTAAAGGTCCAGGCAGTTTGCCCATTTAACACATTAAGCCTACCACTGGGGTCGTGGGAAAGAGTTTTTAAATAATGTTGTGCAACTTTCCAATATAATCTATTTAGATATGTATTACAATGGGTGCCACCAATGACGTTTTGCATCACTTTGCTACGTCGTTGGTTGGCAGAAGGCAGAGTATTTTGACTACAAGCATTTTTTTCAATTTTAAAAACAAAACAAAAAGGGCATTTTGCAGCCATGGTGCTGCCATGGATGTAGGTCACTGCCTGCAAGAGAATCATTTGCCGTATTGCCTGCAGGCAGTACCTCGGTTGCAAAATGCTCAGGGGACGGCGTCTCGTTATATGGCTACTATGATGAAGGCAGCGACGAAGAGGATGGCGGGCAAATGGAGTGGATACCTACCCCGAGGCCCTGTGAGTCAGGTTCATGGACAGATTTCCTGTACCGGTTTGAGAGCCAGTGTGAAAGTTAACTACTGGTCACGGAAAACCATGTGTAGCCAGCTTAAATGTTACCTGACTGGAGCCGCGGGAGCTAATGTTTATAAAAAAAAACCTGGTCCGCTCAGTGGGGTTATGGTCGGCTATTGGACTTGAACTGAGACGACGTGTGAGGAGACACCTATCGCCCCATGCAGACACCACACAGAAGCTGTAAGAGGAGTGATGGCACACATTAGCCAGGGCTTATGACTTGCGTTTGAGACCACCTGGAGGGCAGCCAGAACCGTCACCCTATTTATGGATAGGGGTGCTATGTAGCGGAGACCCCTGTGCATGAACATACAGCTCTTGGGCGAGGTCTCAGAACGGGGACACCTGTGTCAACCCCACGGCCTGGAGACCTACCATGAATGAAAGATCTATAAGGGGGATCCAGAGCAGCTTTAATAAAAGTGATGTCATATACCACAACTGCTTTGGTGTAGGACATCTCCAGAAAAACTGAGACAAGCATGGGGCTGTTTGGACTATGGCTGTGGAACGATCACTCTGTTTGAAGAGCGGGTTTCCCACTTTGACCCCAAGAGTTGCAAGCGCAACATGGGTTCCACTGCCGTTATGCTGAAAGGGGCTATCACAGGACTGCTCTGCTCAGCCATGGTGATCGAGGCAGGGGCCCATCCAGTATGCACTACCGCTACTCCACAAACCAACGACGACTGCACCTTGTGCCTGGCCATCTCCAGACCCTGTACACAGAGAGTGCTGTTGGGCTACCTGTCGACGACCGTCAAGGAGTGGCCCTGTAAGGAAATTATTTCTCTTACTCTCTACACGTGGCTTCTCCAGCTTCCTTTTTCTCTCCTTGATTGGTTCATGCGACAGTTGCTTCAGCACCCCCCCCCCCCTTAAAGGACCACAATGGAAATAAGCTTTACACTGTTTTATGTTATCTTTGATCCTTTGTTATTAATGTATGTGTTTGTTTGGCTGTAAATGTATATATTAGATTTAAATGATCAAGTAAAGTCAATCAATCAATCCCTTCAGAAACCACACAGCTTCTCCTCTGGGTTGTCACAGCACAATGTGTCTAATGGGATTGGGTTGTGTTGCGAATGGGGAGTAATTGAAAGCAGGTGGAGGTAATTGTGTTAATTGGGCCACGCCCATAATTGAGTTTTGTTTGGAGGCACACCGCCCAGATGGTAGCCGTGTGAAGACGGAGAGAGAGAAGCACAATAAACTGTATAACTCGGAGCTATATTAAAGTTAAAGGCCGAGTTTAAAGAGACAGGGACTAACTTTTTTGGATTTATGTTTGGACATTTCCTTTAACATTTTGAGTTTGAGTATTCCACATGGATTCATGGACTAGAAGTCTTCGTCTTGGACATGTGGCTAAATTACCATGTCTGTCCAAAGTTCTCGAAACACTCATCAACTCTCAGTTAAAAACATTTCTATCAACCTTCTCAATTTTAAATCCAAATCAATCCGGTTTCAGAACTAAACATAGTACAATAACTGCTGTTACCCTCGTTACCAATAATATAATCACTGCCTTGGATAAGAAAAAACATTGTGCCGCTCTTTTTGTGGATTTATCTAAAGCCTTCGACACGGTCAATCATAAATTACTCTTACATAAACTACGTAATATTGGTTTTGATAATGTTACCCTAGAATGGTTCTGCTCCTATCTACTTCCTAGATCTCAGTGTGTTAAGGTTGGGACTTCCCAGTCTGACTTCCTACCAATGTCGTCAGGGGTCCCACAGGGTTCAGTCCTAGGCCCGGTTCTTTTCACCCTTTATATAAATAACATAATGTCCACCGTGAGTGACTGTCAATACCATCTGTATGCTGATGACACGGTCTTATATTGTATCTCTGACTCAGCTGAGCTTGCTGTTAAAAACTTACAGCTTGCCTTCAGTTCGTTACAGAATGCCTTGGTAGATCTAAGGCTTGTGCTCAACGCAAGTAAAACTAAATTTATTTTATTTTCTAGAGCTCTTAACATTGATTTCAATAATCTAGTTATAAAATCCAGTTGTGGTTCCTCCATCGAGAAGGTATCGGAATACAAATATCTTGGCATCTGGCTGGATGACAAACTCTCTTTTAAATTTCACATAGAAGATCTTGTCATTAAACTTAGGCAAAAGCTTGGTTTTCTGTACAGCAAAAGAGCCTATTTTCCATCTTATAGTAAAAAAGAGATTATAGAGGCCACATTCCTGTCTGTCCTGGACTATGGTGATATCATTTACAGATTTGCAGCTTCAGCACACTTCAAGCGCCTAGATACTGTCTACCACTCTGCCTTAAGGTGGATTACAGGTGACCCTTATGGTACCCACCACTGTGTACTATATGCCAACTCAGGCTTACCCTCCTTGACAGAAAGACGCGACAAAAACTGGTTTTTGTTTTTATTTAAAGCTATTTCAGGTGTGCTGCCTTCTTATATTTGCTCCTTGTTAGAGCCAAATGATATTACACACCACACACGCTCCAGTGATCTCTTTATGTTAAAGGCTTTAAAACTAACCTCCCTACCATCTTTTGGCCAGTTCAAAGACATGATCTTAAATGCTTTTAATCATGATTGTGCTTGTTTCAGTTGACTTATTAGTTGTTTTGTTGTTTTCTTCTTTATATATATATTTTTTGGATTGCATTCGTTTTCCCATTGTTTGATGTTATGTTTTATTTTGTTGTATTGTAACCTCGGCTACATTGGAAATGAGGGCTTGCCCTCAACTGTACTTCCGAGTATAAATAAAGGTGATGATGATGATGATGGTGGTGGGGTAGAAGGAACTGTGGTTTTTGGGGACAAGTCATAGAAGAGATTAACGTTGGTTTGACCTGAATTTTGCAATAATCAGGAAGGAATAGAAATACTCATTTATTACATAGGAAAGCTATTGGCACTTATTTGCATTTAAATAAAGTATCTCAGAGACGGAGATCAAAGGACGTAAATTGTTTTTCATCGTCCCCGATAACTATTAATCAATGTTCTCATGTGAACATAAGCTATTGAAAATAGAAAAACAAATATCCACCAAATACCCAATATGGAACTAACTTCATAAGGCCCAGAATCAGTCCCCCGATTGTTTTTTACATTAACAATTTGCTTTCTCAATAAAATGCATAATCGAAGCCAAGTCTAACAGCTTACCCCTCTTGCCCACTGGATGCGTTCGTCAACGCATCCCATTGACTTTGAATGGGGCTGAGCCGCAATGCATTGTGGCTCCGTCAGTTGCGTTGAAAAGTTGAGAACATTTTATCTTTTCAGGCCAAAATGGATCCGTCAGCCAATCAGAACGACACCCCCTCCGTCAGACACGCCTTCCGTCTTCCGTTGACGGTTGAATGCAGTGGGTAACAGGCGTTAAACTTAACCTTAACTTGACCAGCCAATAAGTTAGCTAAAAAGACACATTCATGTACCTCTCTGTCTGGGTTTTGTAGTGAGTGATGATGTTGTGGTGGACGTGTCACTGATGTGTGAGCTGCAGACCTTGCATACCGCTGTTCCCTTACTACTGTCATCGACAACAGAAACCTTGAATCCAGATGTGTTATTTTTGGACTAGCCCCCTCCATGATGTTGGCCTCTGGTCTGCTGCGTCCTAGCTTCTCAATATCCAGAACTTGAGTACAAAACAAAAGCACACGAAATGCATGAACACATTATGTTCAATTGAATGTGATACTCCTATAAACACTGGTATGGCAGCCAGAGAACCGCGTCAACTACACTGATGAGCGCCATTTGTTTGCTCCATTTTTGACACGTTCTGGTTTTCCTTCCAGAAGGTTCTGAGCCATGAGGGAACAGTTTGTTCACACATTGCATGTGTTTAACAGGTCCACTTTTAAATCTTGCCATGTGGAAACAAACCAAACCAGGCTTCGAGGGCATCATTGAAACACATGAGTCCCTGATCCGGGACCAAACAGACTTTAGGTGTGAAAATGCCCCAAGTCAAGTCTCAAGTCATGAAGTCCAATCTGGTCTTAATCAGTGTTAGCCAAGCAAGTCTCAAGTCCTTATTTGCTTGGTTTTATGTGTGATTTAATGAGGGATGGATTTTATCCGGGGGGCAGAAAATAACCATCTCAGTTTGATTGTCATGGAGCATGAGAACATTATGGGACATCCAGTAAAGACGGCAGTGGAACTGGCTTTTAAATGTGCAACTTATTGTGCTTTTATATTGATACAGGTATTCAGAAAATAAGCGTGCTTTGGTGTATCTATGATGAATATTTAAAAAGTTGACCTTTTATTGCTTAAACTCATTTATTGATTGCGCATGATTTCTACTAAATTATGCCTAACATTTAAGGACAAAACAAATGTTTAGGAAGGACGCTGTTTTAGTAGAATAACGTGGCTTTGGTTTGGTGTGTCTATGTTGAATATTTCAAGTTATTGCGCTTTCATTGTTTAAACTAATATGTATTGATTTCGACTATAATGAGAAGGAGATGCATGGAACCGGGTCTATTGGGACGCATCCAGAGATGGACTAGGCGCACTTAGTGGAGCATGATGGTCCTCCTGGACACCGGAGTCACAAGGCTTCATAGAAATGAGTTGCGTGGACTTGTGGAGCAGAACATATCTTAAATGTATAATACATTATTTTTCTTTTTTCCAAATTGGTGTAGTTCACCATTCCTACGGTGGGGGGGGCAGTAATCCCGAGGTATCCTGACAGCCGAGCAGAAGAAGCAGAAGGAGGGATAGTTTAGGTTAGTGTGTTCATTAGACATCCTGTAACCTTCAGTATCCGAGGTCTGTACTTTCGCTGCCATTGTAGCGATTTCCATTTCAAACGACCCATGACCGTTAGCCTGTCACCATGGACCTGAAAAACCAGGTCATCGCCAATTTAAAGCGTCACGCGGGAGGCGGATCGCCAGAATCACCCGTCCGCCCGAAAGCGTCGGTTCTGGTTCCGCTGTTCGTGAAACACGGGGAGCTGTACGTGCTGCTGACCGTCCGCTCAGAACAGGTCACATGACTTACTTCACCTCACTATTTCTGCGGTCTCTCCGTGGCTCTCTTATGGTAACACGGTGACGTTGTGTGCCGCCTCCGCCGCAGCTGAGGACCAACGCCGGCGAGGTGTGCTTCCCGGGCGGGAAGAGCGAGCCCGGCGACGCGGACCCGGTGCACACGGCGCTGCGGGAGGCGGGGGAGGAGATAGGCGTGGCGGCCGGCCAGGTGGAGGTGGTGTGCACCCTGCCGGAGCCCATAGTCAGCAAGGTGTGCAGCTGTCCGGTTAATACGGAAGCGTAATGCGTTCGCTTGAGGATTAAAAAAAAAAACTGCCTGGCTTTTCTGAATTAAAAAACAACAACTGAAGCTCTCATTTTAACAGCTGGATTTCATGGAAGCAAACATGTCCCGCTTGTTTAGTTTGATCCGGTTTTATTTTGGTTTTGGTTTGAAACATTGGGAGATACTCGTGACTTTAAGTCATATAGATGGTGTGGTTATTAGTGGTTATTAGTTGGGTATTAGTCGTTAGTAGGCACCTCGGGAGCCCATTCCGATCTGCTGGACATTGTGGTGTCTCTCCAGCATCAGTTGAACGGATATAAGATGATGCGTCTTTTTTATTCGCAGAAAAACAGGGCCGTTTTTAGCCTGGCAAGCCAGACCTACATCAGAAAGATGTAAGGTCTGGCTCAGCTCCATTGGCAGTGTGGGCGGGATAAACGGTTGTCTTTCAAGTTCCCTCTGCACGCAATAGAGCATAACAGTGACCGCCCCTTTTTAACAGCTCCGGTGCCGGAAGTAAATTTCCCATGCATTTATCTCGTCCACTTTTCGTATAATCCTTATAAAAAGAGTATTAAGACTTTAACCAAGCCGATCGTTCGTTGTGGTAGTCGTGACCATATTATGTTTGATTCGGGCATAAAAAGAATTTGGAAAACGGAAGAAAAGCCAAAGGTACTTTATTTTGTTGACCGAGTGAGGAACTACTCATCCCGAATCAAACATAATATGGTCACGACTACCATAACGAACGATTGGCTTGGTTCAAGTCTTAATACTCTTTTTATAAGGATTATACGAAAAGTGGACGAGATAAATGCATGGGAAATTTACTTCCGGCACCGGAGCTGTTAAAAAGGGGCGGTCACTGTTACGCTCTATAGGATAGCGCTACAACCAATCAGAGCAACGAAGAAGGTGACGTAGTCAGAGCGACGGCTCTGACTACGTAATTAATCAAAACTCCGAATACGTATTTATTTTCGAGGAAAGACTTCAGTGCCGTTCTTTGTTCTTTTCTCAAATAAAATGTTAACTTCAAGTCTTGAAGAGTCGCGGCCAAAGCCGAGTGGAAAGACATCCGTTCGCCAGCAGCAGCAGCCATTGTTTACCTCTAACACGGAACTGACGGAACCGTCGCAACTCTGTCGTCATGGTAGCCCGGCTTCCGACTCCGCCCCTCACGCTGTGATTGGTCTGACATACTTTGTGTTTCCAGCACCAAAAAGCGGACGGAGCTGTGCTAGACCTACCTAGCTGCCAAATAAATGTGCTGCCGCTAGGGGGTGTCTAGAGTTCTAGGCTAGGCCGTTTTTGTTTCTTCAGGAAGAACAGGGCAGGTTTTCTTTTTTATTCAGAAAAACAGGGCGTTTTAAAAAAATTCAGAACAGGGCAGTTTTTTTTCCTTAAGTGAATGCATTACGCTTCCGTATCTGTTCATAGCTTGTGTTTGTTGTTGTTGTTGTTGTTGTTGTTCCGCCTTGCGTCTCATTCACCTTCCGCCGCACTTTCCCACCACCACCACCACCACCACCACAGGGCGGCCTCCTGGTCTCCGCGGTCGTGGGCTTCATAGACGGCTCGTTCCGTCCGCGGCCGAACCCGGCCGAGGTCAGCGCCGTGTTCGCGGTCCCCCTGGACCTGTTCGTCCAGGAGAAGGACCACGTCCTGCTGCGGCCTCAGGGGACGTCGCCCGCCCTTCACAGCTTCCACTTTGTGGACCCGGACTCGGGACGCCGGTACCGCATATTTGGGTTGACCGCCGTGTTCGCCATACTGGTGGCCGTCCTGGGTCTGGGGAGGAGGCCGGAGTTTGACCTCGGAAGCGGTTCCCCTGCAGACGGCCCCAACAGCAGGATCATTACAGCTATGAGTAAATTATAAGGGCCCTGCTTGGCTGTAATGGTGTGAAGACACCTGGATGTAGGCCTGCCATGTTCACTTTCTGTCAGTAAAGTGGTTGATCATTGTGGATGTATTTCAGGTACTGTTGCCGCTAAACTGAGATGACCTCAGTTGTAAGGCCTAGCTGAAAGTAAATGACAATATCAAAATAAAATGAATAAATACGCTAATATGCATGTTTGTTTTAATGCAAAGATATCTACCTACCATGTAGGACCTACTAAATTACAATGGACATATTCCCCCAGCCCAGATATTACAAAACACCAGACAGTTCAAATCTGTATTCAGTCATTTAATGTAGCAGCGGGATTACAGATATAAACAGAAGGGTATACAAACGTCCAGACAAAGGCAATTTACATGTTAATTAAGATGTTTTATAACACTAAGGTTGACCTTTACTCCTACTGCAGGGCCGGAAGGCTAGATACGAAAGCTGAAACTACACAAAACGGGTACAATAGATTTGACTGGTAAAATAACGTGAACTAGAAAGCAAACGGGGGGGAAAGAGCAGTAATTATTGGCCATGAATGGTTTTTATTGTATTATAATTGCTCCTTGTTTCAAGTCAAGCATTTCACAGCAACATCAATGTTGAGGGTCAAATCCACACCAGTAACAATCTCAGCGGTCTCTCCTCCCTTTCACTTCAAATGTACAAATCTCAAGAGGCAAGAAAAACTAAGGTAAACAACGTTAAAATGGATAAGCTGCACAGCAGGTTGAAGCTAGTTATCATATTTTGCAATTGATTTCTATGGAGGAAGTTATGAACAACAGCAATAGAATGGTTTATGTGGATGTTGGGTTTTACACAGGAAGTGCGCTGATGTAATACAAGTAGACAAAGCCAGTAAAGGTAGTAACGAGATGAACACGAGTGGCGGAAAGGAGTTATCAAGGCACACAAAGTTCTGTTGAAAGCATCACAGTTGCCCCCTGCAGTATGCATCACATTTAAATCTTTTAAATATTTACATTTATCATCATATAACCAATTTTGTGTGGAGAGTGTGGTGGGGCGGTCTAAAATGTAATTGGTCCAACGATAAATGTAGCATGAGGTCTAGCCAGAGCATGAGGTAAAATTTACATTCACTAAACTGAAGACACAGGTTGGCTTTCTGTGTTCATATGGCTTTAAGAAGCGTTGTTCTTCGACCTTCTGCATTATCATTGCCTGCTCTTAAAGTCCCGCCTCCCTAAAAGAATGGAATGCTTAGAAGCTTCATTGCTAAGCTCTGCTCTACAGTTAATGGAGTCAAAGTGCAATTTGTGTATTCCCAATAACATGACCGCAACAGCGGGAAATTAGTCAGAAATCAAAGCATGGTCATGTTATAAAAGGCTGGGTAAAGTCAATCATGAGCAGTGATATAATTATGTTCTAAAATATTTGCTCAATGGGTCAATCTGATTAAACAGTTGCACTTTCTAAATCAATTATGCTTTGAGGCAAACATATTCGTGATATTCTATGCTATAAGCATAAACTACAAAATTTTGTTGTACAAAAATACTCTGTATTTATGGGTATGAAATTCTATAAAAGATACTTCAAAATGGATCACAATGAACATCTGTGTGACAAATATGGTGTGCATACAAATATGTAAACAAATGCATACATGAACTAATTTCTCTGGACAGCTGATTAGGTCTAAAAAATTGGCTCATTATCACTGTTTTGATATGAAAAGTAAAGTACCATTACTTTGCAAAACAGACCGGGTAATGCATTTGGAATTTCTCCATTTGGAGGAAATGGGTCATGGTGACAAGATGAAATGCAAAACAAACTTTATCTACAATGACAATTACAACAATGAACACTGAATTACGATTCATGAACAAGCTGCATAACTTAAGTGTAAATAAGTAAACTTCATGAAACTAGTTGAAGTATGAGTAGAACACAACAATGACAGGTGCTTTGGTATGCTATATGCTTCTGTCCGACCCTTCCACCGTCCGTACAAATGATATGAGTATAATGAGCAAGTATTAATAGTCACATCAGAAGTGCTTGTCACGTTTCATAGCACCATAGGCAGAATCAAAATGGCGCCCCCTATGTAACAGAGGTTTATTTCAATGGGTCCCTGCTGACACCAACTCCACATGGCACCCATCTGCACAATGTACCACCTCAGAAAACTAAACAATTAAATAACAAATAATAGCAAAACACATTATAAAACCGTCTAGAATTGAAATGGTAAACAGCAACCCAATCATAACCTAAACAGTTCATATTTTCTGTCAGCGATTAAAGCACAAAGGCCTGTTCTCTCCCTTCTCTGGCACACTGAAAAATGACAGTTCTCTTCATGGGAATGGTTAACATCGCTGTCTGTTTTCTTTCCATGGACTAATGACTGAATATGGAAGAATTGAGCAGTGAATTTTCTATACAATGTTTACTAGGACGAAAAATATATAATAACACGAAAATGTAGAAATGCTCAAAGATGTTTAAAATATTAACTTTCTCAAAGACAAATGCTTTACACACTTTTTTCTATTTTTAACAAACACGTCCAAGTACAAAACATCTAGTTCCATAGATAGCTGTGGATGGATATGCACATCAGCTGGTTAGACAAAAAGAGGTTATAAAGTGCTTGAGATAAAATGTTTATAAAACCACACAAATATTAATTTTCACTAATGTAAAGTTTCTTTCAATTCACATTGATTTTGTAAAAGTTGCCAACTCTTATAAAATTCCCACATAAATGAATGGTTATTTAACAACAAAAAACAATACAAACCTAAACCGTACAAAAAAAAAAGCTTTGGTTAACCCAGCAATGAGCAACAGAACTACAAAACACTAGATGGCGCCAAAAACATGGCCTTTCTCACGCTGACAAAACCATTGAATGCATCTTCCCTCTGCGCATGTGCAATCTGATCCACTGTGGGACATTTATTTTTCCCTTTCTCACAACGATCCCATCTCATATATATTCCTGTTCTGACCTCTTGTAGGGGCCCATGATTAACAGCTAACACACACACACACACACACACACACACACACACACACACACACACACACACACACACACACACACACACACACACACACACACACACACACACACACACACACACACACACACACACACACAGCCCATGTGAGACCAGTGGAGGCAGCATGTATCACAGGCCTCCATGGTCCTTTGGGAGGGGTAATACCTTCTCATTAGACCTACCAGAAAAAAAATCATTTTGCATGGTTATCAACAGCAATGATCACCAAAATGGGATTTACACAAGCTCACAATGAATGTGTCTGGAAAAGGTGGGTGGGGTGTTTAAATTCTCCAGAATGATTGACATATTCAGAGGGCTGTTGACAGAGAAAGGCCAGATCTGTATTGTTAGGTCTGAAGAGGTTAGAGGCACTGGAATCTACATTGCACACGCACGCAGTGGCCATGTGATCCCAGTGGTCATCACTGCTTCTGCAGACTCTCCAGCAGGTCCTCGATCTTCTCCATGTTGGCGGAGGCTGGCAGAGTGTTCTGCAAGCCACCCTGAAGCTGCGTTTCCAGGCTTGTCTGCATTGGGGTTGGCAAGCTGGTTTCCAAGGCCTGTAAACTGGACTGCGTACCTGTCTGCATGGCATTCTGCAGGTCTGTCTGCATTGCACTGCCCAAGCTGGACTGCATCTGACCCTGAAGGTTCGTCTGAAGGGTGTTCGCTAATCCACTGTGCATGGGCGCTTGCATGGACGAGCCGGTCTGGGCCATGGGTGTATCCAGGAGTGGCTGCAGGTTCTGGGGCTGGCTCTGGGCTGCCATGCTGGGTCCAGAGGAGCTGAGCAGCTGGGGAGGGTCTGGGGAAAAAAAAGACACAAACCAATGTGTATTATGCCAGCTATGAACCAGCTCTGGTGACGTGTACATTCAAGTGAAGTTTATTTGGACCGACACAATATCTACTTCAAAAGGCTTTACAGGTCTACTTAAAACTCTTTTTTTGCAGTAAATTCAAGGATTCTAAAGACGTCCATAATTTGCATAATCTCATGACAGGAATGTGCTGCAACCCAAACTGATAAACTTACCATTCTGGATACCAAAGACAAAGACCTTGGGCTGTCCTTGAGGTTGCGCATTCCCACTCACTGATGCCTGGAAAAACTGATCAGCTGGCTGCTGACCAGGGGTTGTCACCACCCCAACACCCGCCTGGACCACAAAGATAGTGGTGCCGGAAGCAGTAGCCTGCGTGCTCAGCTCCTGGGTGTCCATGGAGTTCTGCAGGCTGGAGATAGATGCTTGTGGCAGGAAAAGCTCAACAGGCTGGCTGCTTGGGACACTGCTGGAGCAGGGAGCCACCTGCATGGGCTGCTGTTCCTGGAAGAGACTCTGCTGTCGGGGGTTACTGGATGAGGAATTGCCGCTTAAAGAGCTCTGGTCCTGGAAGGACATCGGCTCTGCCGTGTCTTGCTGTGACATTCCAACCCTGACCCCGATGCTGCCCAGAGCAGAGGAGTCCTGGCTCTGAGTGCTAAAGAGAAGAGCTGGGGGGATTGCCTGGGGGCTGAGGTCCGTGGTGCACAGCAGCAGGCCGGTAGGTTCGGGCTGGGAGAGCTGGCTCTGTGGGAGAGGATTAGCTTGGCTAGGGAGTCTCTGGAACATGGAACCCTGCTGGCCCACCGGGATCTGCTGCTGCTGCTGCTCCATGGGCATGCTCTGCTGCTGCTGCTGCAGCATGGGCGACAGCTGGGTTTGCGGTGGGTTCTGGAACAGGTTAACGGGCTGAGGCTCGCTTGCAGAGGTCTCCATGGAGGAGAGGAAGGCCAGCCCTGTCTGCTGCTGCTGCGGGGGCTGCTGGGGGTTGGGGGACAGGAACAGTGTGGAGCCTGTGGACTGTTGGTCTGGGTTGAGACTGACGCTTGTTAGAACGGTGAGAGTGTTCGGGAGCAGGGTGGCTTGGACCTGCTGCTGGGGGCTCTGGGTGTCAGAAATGGGGCTGGGAGACTGGAAGAGCTGCTGTGGAGGAGATGTGTGGGCTGGGGTCTGTTGTGGGAAACTAGTCTGGATAGTGAGCAGCTCGCCGGCCTGTTGCAGAAGGGAAACAGACTGTGGTGCCTGGGGCGAGGGCAAGGACTGCGGGCAGTGGATCTGCGGCTGGAGCAACTCGGCCTGAAGCTGATTCTTAAAGTTTTCCAGAACCTGCTGCTCCTGCATCTGCTGCTGTTGCAGAGCTTGGTTCTGTTGTTGTTGTAGAGTGCTCAGAGCTTGGTTCTGTTGGTGCTGCCGTTGTATAATATTCAGAACTTGGTTCTGTTGTTGCTGTTGTATATTGCTCAGACCTTGGTTCTGTTGTTGCTGTTGCAGTGCGTTCAGAGCTTGGTTCTGTTGTTGCTGTTGTAGCACATTCAGAGCTTGGTTCTGTTGTTGCTGTAGAGCACCCAGAGCCTGGTTCTGTTGTTGATGGTGCTGTTGAAGACTGCTCAATGCATGATTCTGTTGATGTTGCTGTTGTAGACTGTTCAAAGCCTGGTGCTGTTGTAGCACGCCCAGAGCTTGGTTCTGTTGTAGACTGCCCAGAGCCTGGTTCTGTTGTTGCTGTTGAAGACTATTCAGAGCCTGGGTCTGTTGTTGCTGTTGAAGACTATTCAGAGCTTGGGTCTGTTGTTGCTGTTGAAGACTATTCAGAGCTTGGGTCTGTTGTTGCTGTTGAAGACTACCGATTGCTTGGCTCTGCTCTTGCTGCAGTTGATGTTGCTGTTGTAAGTTGCCAAGTATTTGGTTTTGTTGTTGCTGCTCCTGGAGTTGCATGTTGCCAAGGACTTGCTGCTGCTGCTGCTGTTGTATGTTCTCCATGATCTGCTGCTGTTGCAGCTGGTCCTGTGGCTGCTGCAACAGCAACTGTTGCTGGATCTGCATGTTGCCAAGAACCTGCTGCTGTTGTTGTAGATGCTGCTGCTGCTGCTGCTGTTGCAGATTGCCAATAATTTGTTGTTGTTGTAGTTGTTGATACTGCATTTGTTGTTGCTGTTGCTGACGTTGTTGTCGGTGCTGCTGTATCTCTATGTGCTGTTGTGTTGCTAGGGGGTTATCTGTGTTACCAAGACAGAGACTGTTCATGTTTTCCTGCACGTGTTGCTGCAGAGACTCTGCAGAAGGCGTGGGACTGTACAGCACTGAGTTTAGCTGCTGTTGGGCCACAGCAGCCTCAAAGACCTGCTGGAGGGTGGTGGTGTTTTCTGCTTGCAGCTCCATCACCGCTCTCTCCAGCTGGGCCACCCCTTCCTGGGGATAGATGGATGCTTGTTGGGTCTGGGGCTGAGAGGGAGCTGGCATCTGGGGAATGGCCACAACGACAACACTGTGACCAGCAGTTGAAGCTTCTGGAGAGATGCTCTCCTGGGGGTCTCTGAGAAACTGCTGTGGGACTTCTGGGGGTATGGGAGGGATGGTAGTGTCTCCCGACACGGGGTAGGAGGGTGTGGGGGAGATGTCTTGCTTCTGTATATTGCTGAGCGGCTCCAGACTGGAGAACACTGGAGGGGCCTGGGGCAGTTCCATGTCCTCTGGTTGTAGTGGCATTGGGCTTGGAAAAGACTCCACAGAAGGGTGGGAGCTGGAACTGAGCTCCAGGTTCTTCTGCACTGAGACTAGAGTGTCAGTGGATGCCTGATGGTAACAATAACAATATTAAAAGATATCAAAACTGAATAGATCTGATTTGGTTTATCCTTGGCAAATGGAATAAAAGCTTAATACCTTGAACACATCAGTCTGGGACGGGTTGCTTGAGACTTCCATTGGCATGATCTCTTTGAGTTGAGTAGAACTTTCCGCTTGTTCAGATGTCATAGATTTGAGTTGTCCATCAAACACACATGCGTTGGCTTTCAAAGTCCCCTCTATTTTTACTGCCAGGAGATTTGTGTTATCCACTGTGGGTTAAAACAGCAACCAACAAAAGTATGTCATTGCAAAGTGGCAATGTTGAAACACATCCATTGCTACCAGAATAACAGACAGCTATAGAATTATACCAGAATCTGGAGTGTAAGTGAACGTCTGGGTGTCATGGGATCGGCCAGCGTTGGTCATGATGAAAATCCCCACGGTTACGGGAGAGGTGATGGACAGGTTGTGGTATGGAGGGACCGTCACTATCAAATGATTCTGAGGCACAGAAGGCAAGTTAGAAACATGTTCCTAAAGTCCATATGATGCACACAGGACAGCACAGTAGATAATACTGTATGTCAATTCTTTGCATGTACCTGATGGAATAGGTCCATGTCAATCTTAGCTTCGGCTTGCCATGAAGTATCATCTGCCAGTGAAAAATATTATGAGCAACCAACCAAAATTTACACTTCATAAAAAACACAAATGTGGAAATTGCGTGGAAGTTCTTCCCTTGAATTGCCAGGCTGATTAAAGTACCTGAAATGTTTTCCTGGAAAATGACCTTGGTTCCTTTGAGGAAGTTCTTCCCGATGATGAAGACTTCCTGTCCTCCTGTCACAGAGCAGTTATGGAGGCTTTTCTTCAGGATCTCGGGGACGCCAGCTGGCTGGGCTGCAGACACAGAACAAAAACTCAAATATATTTACAATTCAAGGACCTACAGTGATGGGTCACTGACCAGAAGGTAGGCATTATCTCTATCCTTCATTTGATGTTTTAATACTTTGTTTGTGAAAAAAAGGGTCATACGATGTAAATGATTTCTAAAAAAAAACAAATGAACCAAACCATTGAAACTGTAAAATCAGTCAAGAAAAGCAACAGATGTTGTGCTGGTTGGTTGGCTAGGCAAAAGAATGATTGGGCCACTCACTGCAGAGGATGGGTGAAGAGGGTGTCTGCAGCGTTAGAAATGACCCATCCGGCTGGGGGATGTTGACCCTGAAGGCCAACCTTGCTCGAGTGCTCTTCTTCTTAGAGCCGGCCACGCCTATACGGGCCTCCACATCTGCGTTACGTAGCTTCAGGATTCCTACACAGTCCACTCTGTGGAAAAAAATAGCTAAACGGTCACCAGGGGGCACTGCCACATATTAAAATCCTTACAAACCCCAAATACCTCATAGGAACCCTGCTAAATCACATCGACACCAACACATCAAACGGAGTATGGAAGTCATTATTTTTTTTGTATCTGCATTTCTCTGCATTTTTGAAGGGAAAGGTACCCAGAGCCACATGTAAGCAAAAATAGAGCTTTCCGGTACATCTAGCGAATCTACGAGTCAGTGAAGCTTCTTTAATTGATTAACACAGAGGCTGGTGAGGGATCACATGCCTTCTGCTGCTAATGGTGATCAGCTAGTTCCAATGCTGCTTGTCCCATAATAGAAGATAATAGAAGAGGAGGAGCCCTTACGCGAGTGTCATATCAACGCTGGGCTCCAGGGGGATTTCTATGACCGTGGTGCCCTCGATCTCCACCTCCTTACAGGCGGTGGTGTTGCGTCCCGTCACTCTGCAGGCCTGATAGAAACCATGGGGCTTTACTCTTCCTGTGTCATTAGCCACAAACACCTGCAGCACCACGGGCTCATTTACACCTTCCAACTGGGGGCAAAAAACAAAATAAAGCAAGATTACCGGTTGAATGATTGAGTTGCCATTTGTTTCAGACACCTGAAAGTTATTTTCATTTGTTGTGGACCTTGACTTGGGGGAAGCTCTGCTGTGTGCGGTCTTTGACAGAGCCCCGGCTGCCTTCAGTCAGGTAGCGAGCTCTGTGCTGGGTCTCTGGTTGGACCAGGATCTTCAGCTCCTTGCCATCAATCTTCTGAGGGTACTGACCCGACAGGAGACCACCCTTCACCAGAGGAACTGTTTCCAAGGAACTGCATGGTAATAAGCATCACATGATTAAATAATTCTCTCAAACTTATCAAGTATCCCAAGTGGAATAACTGAATGCTGGGTATTGTATTAGTCTCCCAATATCAAGCTCTGATATACAGGGTACCTGCGGAGATATTAAAAGTCTTGAATTAAAAAATGTAAATTTAAATCTTAAATGTTTTTTGCGACTGTCGGGAGAGGAAAAATAATGAACCTCAAACATTTATATATTTGATCTGAAATAGATCCTCCTGTGGCATGCAGGATAGTGTCATGTCAGACACCAGCACTACTGAAATAAATTGACAGTTAGCTTGCTAGCTAGCTTGTTCGCAGTTATGGGAAAAGGTAAATACAATGACATCTAGCAGACTAAACCACGATATGAGAAATTAGTAATGCCTAAGACATAAAACCGGCACTAATTGTTTATTGTTGTTTTATATTTTATTTTGCACTTTTGTTTTATATTTTATTTTGCACTCTATTTTGCATACTTGTGAAACAATTAAATTGAATTGGTTAACCTGCAGATACCCTGATATATCAAACTATAACGATATTAAAGACAAAGTGCCATGTTTATCATTTTACATTTGTTTTAGCAATGTTATCTTTTCTTTTTATCACATGGTATTTCCCTGATATGCTATGACTCTTATATCCTTTCAATTTCTTTATTGGAAGACCTCACTGCCTATTGCTTGATTTCCAATGTGATGAGGCCCAATCGGTGTTCTAATTGGTTGGAATGTTATACTCACCTGTTCCTATTTCGTGACAGTTACAAAAAGGATTGAGGTGGTTAGATTTTATTGTAAAAAAACTAAACAAAAATTGCTTTGCTGAAAAGGTACATCATTTCAGTTGGGGAATGTGCTACATTTAAAATTTGCATTTTGCCTTCCAATCGTAAGCCTGGAAATGGGAATTCATTTTAAAACAAATATTATAAAACGGACAGTTCTGGTCCTTGAGTCCGATTGGCTCAAAGCCAATTCATTTCTAGTATTTATGCGCCTGTATGCTAAAGCCTGTATGCTAGCCTGTGTTGTTTGGAATAAATTATCACATTTTATGTTGCTATGTGTTTATTTTGTGAAATCTTACTAGGTAGTCGATGCTGAAGTGTAGTGCCTAAAAAACAACACCCCCTAGCTGTTCTAAAATCACTGTAACCCACGGCCTCTCATGGCTTAATTAGGCTGATATCACAAGGGCTCCATCAGTTGGCCTCACCTGGCCTTGGGGCCAGCCTTGTCGGAGCCCAGCTGAGAGAGGACAAAATGAGGGGCTTTGGCGCTGTCTGCATCAAACACATCCATGCTGTCCTCCGGAAGCGCAGGCTTGGGCCCGGGGCGCTGGCGAGGGGTGCGTTTCCTGGACTTTCGGGGCACCTCTGTGTTGTCGTTGTATGAGCTTGAGCTGACCAGGCTGAAGTTGGAGGCAGAGTCGTCGGCCCACATGCTGCTGCTGTGCTCTGAGTCAGGCCCTCCCGGCCCCAAGGCTCCCACCTCCTCCTGACAAGACATCTGGCTGTCGTCCAACAGGTCCTCAGGGGGAGGGGAGATGCTCAGTACGGGCCTCCACTTGGATGGCGTGTTCTGGTGAGGCTGCACCACTAGCCCCGTCCCTGGCTCCCCTGCAGCCGCGGTGGTGCCACTTCCACAGCCCTGGGCCCCCTCCGCTCCAAACACGTCTGCCCCAGTTCCATCTCCTCCACTGGGGGGGTGGAGGTGCTGGGGAGCCTTGAGATGTTCTGAGGCTGAGGTAGGGGCAGCTGTGGAGGAGCCAGAGCAGGGGACTCCCATGGCCAAGGACGAGGGGGTGGAAGGGTTGGAAGAGGTGGCATCTGTAGTATGTATAAAAGCGACATAGTTAGGGGAAAGGCTCACTGACGAGCAGGCTAGCTGTCCCATTTAAGCAGCTGAATTTGTGCAGATTTAGTCCAGATTTCCACTCTTCCCAACTCTAAATTCAATAAGCGTCTGTTATCTGCCCTCACTGTGCATGCGATGGCAAGTGAGCAACCATCAAACAGTCTGAAGTTAAAGTGGAGAAGGGTGACGGCGCCCACATTGTTTTGATTCCTACAATTAAAATCAATGTGACACAACTGACATGCTTTGTTTACAGAAAACAAAAGCAGGCTATAATTGGTACATACACATTGCTTGAAAGAAAAAACAAATAAAGTTGGGTCAAACGTTCTGGTACAGCCAGATTTGCAAGCTGGTAACATGGTGCCAATTTGGATTTGCTAGGGTTACAGAAGTTGTTGCAATGTGCATTCAGTAGTACACAATAGTTTTGGCATGCCAATTGGAAGATTTGGTTGGGACTAAGCGTAGCCATGGAGACAGAATAAACAAGCCTCTGACCTATGGAGCAGTGAACTGCAGACCATTTTATATGCAGACACTCCCTGCCTCAGAGGGAACTTCCTGCAATAAAAATGAGACAGCCAATGAGCAACAAGAGAGCTGATCATTCAAGACTCAACTTTTGTCAATCAGTTAAAAGTTAAAATACCGAAGATAGACCTTTTGAAGTGGATTATTCACTGACACTTTGAATAGTGTGTTTTGTTAATAATGTGAAGTACATTACGGTTGCCATAGTTTAGACCAGTGAAGCATTAGGACCTGCTGAATCAGACAGGATAGGTAGCATTAAAAACCAACCATGATCCAAGACCAGAATAATATGCCTTTTTATAATGGTATGGGGATTCTCTACCAATGGCTAGAGGCAACTTCTCTGTAGTGATCTGTATTGTTATGCAGTGTGATTTCTAAGGACTGTTAGGAGTTAGAATGGGTAACTTTATTTTTAATATACTTTAAGTTATAAGGACTTATCAAGACCAAAATCTTGAATTTAGTCTACTACATACTGAGCAAGCTCACATTAAGTCAGCAAAAAAGTTGTGCGCAGAGAAGCAATTGGCTCAAGCAGGCATACAAAATAATGGATCAATTTAGAGAGAGATTAGATTTTGATATGAATGACCCTAAACTAGACAAACAAATAATCTAGGTTGAAAAACATAAAGTGGTTACCCTTTAAAGAGTCTGTATTAATATGCATGGAAACCTGTTTAAAGCCTTCAAAAACCTTTAACTACGCATGTACTTATTGAGTCCAAGTACCAATCAGGACTCAGACCTGAACACTGACTGCATTTGGACTCAGGTGTCAGATACAAGGATAACTGTCCCTGCAGGAATTCGCGATCGCAACATTTCACACAACTTTGACCAATCCCTGACCAATTACTTGAATGCAGGGGTTACCATTAAGGTCAACGCCTACTACACTCACTTGTCTGTCATATGCTGGCATTGATCATCAGAGCATACAAAACACACACACACACACACACACACACACATACATATATATATATAGGGGGGGGGGGGGGGGGGGGGTGCGCGCAATCGTAATCCAGCGCAGCCGTTCCACGGCGCTTCCCTTGGTAAATCCGGTATAGACCCAGCTCCCAACCCAACTTTGAGAATAGATTAACGGCGATATTTTTTTTATCGCGCGATAAGAGTCTCGCGTTATCGCATTACATACATTATTTTCTAACTCATATCCTAGCCATCTGTTTTGTCAGTGAACCTGAAACTTCTTCTCCTTTTCTCATATTCACCGTCACTCGCCTTCAACTCTTCTGTTGATTGTCTCTTCTGACTTTGTTTCCCTGGCCAACTGGGAACCAGTGGCTTTAAAAACAATAGTTCAACGATACCGTTAAGTAGCAGGCAATTTTGCAGAGAAATGATGTGCGGCCTGTGAGTGCTGAGTAGAGTGCGAGCGCTTGCATAAATAACAACAGTAGTAAATAACAACACAATTTAACAAAATGTCAACGGAAAAAAGGACCAGTACTACAAGTGTGGTTTAATTGCATTTTTATGACAATATTTTCATATTCCTATTTTCGTATATATAATAATAATGTACATTATTGAACCGCAATTATGTCAGCAATTTCTACCCATTCCTGCAACTTTAGTGCAAAAAATATCATGAATTGCACAAACATTTTTGAGAAAAGCTTGAGCACTGAGAGGACTTGACTCGGATTCAAGATTTTGTGACTCGGCTACAACACTGGTACCTATTTATCCTCTTGACAATCCTGTAATGCGAGGATCAGGCTATATGTCATTTTTGTCAAATTAGGCAATTATTGCATCCAATAATCTTGTTGTGACTTGTGCTGAAGTCAGGGCACGCTATACATTTGACAGCAACGCATTCCGTTTCCACGACCTAGTGTCAAGTTCACCTGGGCTCAGGGAGGGGTCAATATTTAACTCATCGTTGTCAGTGCTGTCAGACAATACAACAACGGTAAAAAATAATAATAAAATCACACCACAGCTTTTAACCGTGTCACACCGTGTCAGCCCGATCCAACGTCCCGACATTCATAATCGCCCACGACGCTGAAAGATTGTCTGCGATGGCAAAATCACGTTGGAATCGGGCTGAACTTGTGTAGTCTGATCCCGGCATAAATATGAGGTTGTTTTGATGCATGTACTTAGCATTATCAAACATTCAGGCTGCCTGCGAGTTGGAATAGACCCAAAAGACAGCACAGGGACTTAGCATTAGGCTACATGGCCCTGACCTCAATAAAACACAAAGCTGCATCATCCAGTTAACAGTGTTTACAGTCATAGCTGCTCTATATTACTTAGTTTAACGTAGTGGCTGATTTAGAAGGCAACTTTCACTGGTAGATATATGGTTGCAGTTGCCCCTAGTCACTGATGCGGGTGCAACTCAATGGACTTTTCTGGTGGCAATTCCCATGATGCCTTGCTTTCCCACAGAGCTTTACCCCGACCACCACCTCTTAACTTTCTACCTAACCATACCACATTTTACCTTTATACTTAAACGTGTCTCAATACCTAGACAAAACCCATCTCTAACCCAATACTAAGGTGAAACTACCTCTAACCTGATACATACACCGAACTCTTCTAAGGTATCATTGGAATAAGCACCTGGAAAGTCCATCTAGTTACCGCCATGATCCCCTGCATGTAGGGTCCAGCGCTTGGCGATGCTAGACTGATCCCAGATCATGGTGTTAATGACATAAAAGCGGAGGCTCACCTGACGCCAGGGCTGCAGAAGGGGGCGGGCCCGCCTCTCCCCCTCCCCCACTCTTCTGACTCGTGGTGGCCGTGTCTGTCTGGGCGGATGTGGGCTGAAGCTGCAGCTCTTTAGGGAGGAGGTCATACACCGACTCTATGGACCGGTGGAGCAGCAAGAGACAGGGGAGAACGGAAAAAAAAGGGAAACAATCAAACAAAAAAACAACCCCAAACCAAAGCAACACACTTTCCTGGGCTAGGCTTTCAACTTCACAGAAGAATGTAGTGTTAGGTGATAAGTGGTAAGAAAAGCCTGGTAACTTCATCTTCCACATGGCTGCGTAAAATAAAACCCAGCATGACATGCCTGGATCCTTGATTGGGTGGGATTCCCAGGAGACTATAACCAAACACCACGTCTACACTGGAAAAGACCACCACTGATGCATGATAAGCACCGCATTAGGAGTTTGGTTGCTAAGAAACAAGGGCCCATCGACAGGGCGACATGGATATTTCAGCTGTGTTGACCGTGTCCAGCGTGGGTAGCAGTCTAGCAGTCATACGATACTTCAGCATCAGCAGAATGGCAAGTCCGAAAGACGCACACGATCTCTCACCTATGTGACCAAAACATGGCTGCCAGCAGGAGAGTCAACACAAAGTTACTAACACCAAACCAACACACGGCCCAAATTTCACTTTTAGAATTGTCTTTTTACTTGCCAGAGTGGAAAGAACTAGCAGCCAAGCAATTGTTTTGATATGCAACCCTGAATTTCTTTTACCTGCCAAATAGTCAAATCTATGCACTATTGGTTGGTAGCAAGTGTTCAATTTGGACTCTATTAACATCCATGCTGTACCCACAAACAGAAAAAAACTAACACAATTGAAGATAAAAAAAGACAGGCTTTTGCAAAGATAAATATAATGAGGGATAAATATAGGTTCTCTATGAAACCTTGATGACTGAGCTAATGTTGTCCATATCAGAGGTCTACTGTTCCTTGTGCTTTGCTTGCTGAGAGGAGAAAAAGTCTTTGTGTGGGACCACATCAGGCTCGACTAAGGCCCCGACGTGACATCAGTCCTGACTGAGTCACTTGGACCACTCTGAAGGCAGACCATACAGAGGGCCGGGGACAGAGGGAATTGACAGGCACATGCACAGCTCACTCCTGAGTATTTGTAACCTCAGTTTCTTTCTGCCAACACATACTCACTTCCGTCACAGTGTAGAGCCATTTGACTAGATGGAAAGTAGATTAGGCCTACTCAAGGCCCTAAATTTGTATTTCTGTAAAAATGTTCAGGAGAGCAAAAGACTTCAGACCACAGCGTGATTGTTTACAACCATTTGTCAGACCAGTAACGATTAATAACAACTAATGATCGGAGTCCAAAAATCATTATAGAGCCAGTCATTCATTCATTCACTCTCTCTAGACCAGAGGTTCCCAAACTTTTGACTGCTGAGGCCCAAATTCAATTCTGAAAATCTTCCGAGGCCCACCCAAACTTTTATCCTATTCATATCTCTGAGACACATATTTGTCAACACATTTTTTAAAAAAAATCACAAACTGTTCCAACATATTTACATGTGTGCTAAGCCTACATTTTGATTTACATAGGGATTCATTTATTTTATTTTATTTCTTTGAATGTAAATCTCTTTGGGTATTTTTAAACTTGAACAATTCAATTCCTTTTAGTAATCCGTCATGATTTATTTTTTTCATGATTCTTTTTTTCAATTGAAAGGCCTCTCACGGCCCACCTGCAGTACCTCCGCGGACCACTAGAGGGCCGTGGCCCACAGATTGGGAACCACTGCTCTAGACTATTTCGATGTCAGTAAACATAACACTATTTTTAAAGTTTCGTCTAAAAAACATCTGAATGATTGTCTGAAATTTTACAGAAATGTCTGATCTGTGTCAGTGTATGTCATGACCTTCCATCCTACAACTGTAATTTAGTTTGTTAGTGTTGCATTCCAAACAAATACTGCCAAAACATACGTTAAAGATTTTATTTCAGGGTTTAAAAATGTAAGGCTGCAAGGCTTGGTGTTGGAAATTAAGAATATGAGTAATTGTGAGTATTTCTGAGTAATTGTAAATAAAAAAAATGGTGCTTGTAATACCATAAAAGGTTTTTAATTTGTGGACAACAAAACCTATTGACACTCTACTACAGAGTGTATAATATGTTCACCGTCATTTTTGATTTTCACAAACCAAAATATGAGAGGGTGCAATGAAGTTCAGTGCACTTTTTGATAAATCCAAATATGTTAGATACAAAGATACAACAGAATAGATAATTACAATAGTAAAATATGCGGTTTACTCTTTAATGGTTGCACAACCATTGCTCTCCAACCATGTCAACTTTATTGCAAAATTGGGCTATTACCCACTGGCCGAGAAACACAGGCTACAGCCTACACTTGGAACAATTCAGTTACCTCACCACATAGCTATGCCCTCCTCACATTACACATGCCTTAAAGTGTTGCCAAGTGCCATGCCCACTTTTAGTCTTTGCAGCTGGCCAAGAACTCTGATAAAGATGCCTGATTATTATTATTACTTAGACAGCTTAATAGAATCACTGTTTTTTTGCCAATGAATGCAGGCCTGTGTCCCACATTGACTGGATGGTACCACTTATTGAACATGTTATGATAAAAGCCAGACCACAAAGTAACTTACTTGAACCATTCATACATAACCATTTCCCTTTGCACAAAATAACACAATGTGACCTGCTCTGTGACCTTTAAAATAAGTACTTAAAAAGGATAATATATAAATAACTAGCAGTCAGCAGCACCATAGTCACAAGTCCACACAGGCACGACAGACAGGCCTACCTGCTGTACTCAATACCCTCATCAAACCAAATATGAGACATCCAGCTAGGCACACTGGACCCCCCCCCCCCCCCACACACACACACACACACACACACACACACAGATCCATTGAGAGCATTACGAGTTGCAAGGTCAAATAGCAATGCCTGGGTTGTTCATTAGCAGGCTATAAATAACAATGGCTGAACCACTGGTCAGGTAGCAGGTGAACCCTGCATAAAAGTGTGGGTGTGCATGTTATTTTTTAACCACACTACAAAATACACAAAGTTTACAAATTCAACGATGGCCAATTATGCATTAAATGATGGTAGCCTCGAACCAGCAAATAAAGCACCATTATTGACTATTAATCACCATGAATACTGTACTCCCTGACGCTGCCTGCAGAGGTGACGGACCTAGACCAAGAGGACACATGAAGACCTCAGAGTACGTTATTAAAGCTGTGACGTAGGTCACAGTTCCGGTGCATTACTGGAACCTGGGAACTAACCACAGACCAACGAGACAACTAGCACTGGGTCGGGTCTAAGATAGTTACTAAATCGTGCCTCAATAAATATCAATTGAGCAATAGTGCAGCTGTTCGTAGTTTATAACGGGTGGTTATGACTGAAGATGGGTATGAAGTATTTTGTCGGTAGTAGTAAAATAGTAGTAACATACAACTTCTAACCCCTTGCAACAGATGCACTGCTAACCGAAAGAGCACTGTTCATTCACACCCACAGCCAGGACACACACACACACACACACACACACTTTAAGTCCCACGAGGGCTACAACCATGTAGATCGTTTCAATTGCCGCTGTCCTAAAATATGAACTAATGTCGCCCAGAACATTGTTCTTCTTAACGTATGGCACCAAACACCATCATTGAGGCAGCTCAGCTCCATGCAAATGTCACATTCAGCTAGCCATCCAAGCTAGCTGGCCAAGTTAGTTAGCCACATTGGATGGCAGAGGAAAAGAGGGGCTAAGTACTGCTAGCTAGCAGCTTGACGTGAGCTATCTTGACATTCATACATCACTACGTGCAACGCCAGGACTAACCGTATACGTGCGGTGCCGATTCGGTAATATATCTTACCTTTAGAGTAAAGAGACTTGGGGGAATTGAGGTCCAGATCCGAGGTAAGGAGGGATATAAAATCAGAGGGCATAGCAACGCTTCATCGAGGGGAGGGGACGCGGACACCCTCTCTCAGTGTGGCTCTCGAACCGAGCCCGTCCTGCTCGGTCAGTACTGGCGTCTTATGAGCGGAACGGCTTCCCAACGGACACGGTCAGCACGCGCACACAGCAGGCCGACCCGACGCCGCGTGCGTAACCATACTTTTTATTAGGACGGTTTTTTTACGATTTTAGTATGAGTGTATGCCTTTGAGGAGACACTGCTACCATGAAACGAATACACACACAGACACACACACACTCACTCAGTTACACACACACACACACACACTCACACACACTTACAACGCGCGCATACACACACACACTGCCCACAGACGGTCGGCCCTCTTTTTGGCTCCTCCCACCGGGGCTCCCTTCACGCGCGCTACGTATACTAATGTAGGCACGCGGGAAGTTTTCCGGTTTCTTTATTTTTATAGGAAGCAGAATAGCCACGTGTCGCTATTATGCACACAACTATAATCTCGATGTCGTAATATTAACAGCAGGGAATGGCCTGTGAATGGTTAAAGTCATATACATTAGCGATGCCAGCTCAAATTCCCAGAAAGCACTTCGGCGCTCACATCATCATCATGTCATTGCGGAAGTACTGATCAGTAAGCTGTTGTTGGGGGTTTTTTTTTTTATATTGACAGTCTCTCATTCATTCTGCAGAACTGACATCTTATTGTCGTCTTTTGTAAACGTGATGGCAGCGCTAAAGTACGCGGGTATGACGACACAGATAGTGAAGATGAACTGCCCCCGGGATGGGAAGAGAGGTCTACCAAGGACGGATGGGTGTATTACGCAAAGTAAGAGAGATTTCCTTGGAAGACCTTCACACGGGACAACACGGGAACGTAGCCCTGGTTTAATATCTAAAATCACTGTTGGCGAATGGCGACAGCGTCCCGTATAACAGTGGGGTTGAGTTCAAAAGCAATGCCGAAAGGCAATACAAAAAAAGGGGGCTACACTTGGAGTGAGTGTTGCACCCTGACT